>JAKWJD010001763.1:60298573-60471815 GCA_027705065.1 Solanum peruvianum
ATACCTCTTAATGTTTCAATCTCTCCACATCCTACCATTCTCTCTGGGTTCACGCATCGGCCTCCAGAGAAGTGTTGACCGTTCTGAGATGGACCCCCAACTACAGTCTGTAGTGAAGACTGAATTGGTCGACTTGCGTACCTCCGGAGCTCTGTCCTCTAGAGTGAGAACCATTAAACTCACCTCCCCTTCGAAACCTCTTTGATGAGCGTTGTGGTGAAGTCATCCGGTTTCACTCCTTCCACCTCTATCACAAAGTCTACCACCTCTTGGAAGGATGTTGCTGTTGCCCGCTACCTGTAAGGCTGAAATCCGCAATTCCGACCTCAACCCCTTCACAAAACGCGGATCCTTCTTGTAGACTGAAACAAAGTTGGGTGGCATACCTTGATAAGGCACGAAACTTAGCTCATATGCGTAACGTCATCCTACCTTGCTCGAGACTCAAGAACTCATCCCTTTTTCTATCTCTCAGGTCCGGGGGATATACTTTTCCATGAACAAACTAGAGAATGATTCCCAAGTCATAGGTGGTGCCTCTGTTGGTTGACACTCAACAATTGGACCGCCACCACATTTTGGCGTTCCCTTGAAACTGATAGCTTACGAACTCAACGCCAAACCGTTCTACTATCCCCATCTTGTGTATAGCTCATGACAATCAACCAGAAAATCGTAGGCATCCTCTGATTCTCTGCGCCCTTAAGACTGGAGGTTTCAATTTCAAGAACTTACTGAAAAGTTCATGCTGGTCATTTGTCATAATAGGCCCAGTAGTCAGACGTGGAAATGTGCCTATCCCCAATGTTGCATCCATGCGGGGAGCCATAGTCCGCATGTCGTATCTCTGAAACCAGGGGTGTTGGTGCAGAAACACTTGAGGTGCCTGACCGTGATCAGATAACCGCTCAGATAAGCAAGAACTGATTGATCATCTCTAGGGTAGGTTGGGGTGGCATTTCCTCATTTTGCACTTGTTCATTCTCCTTCCTCACCCTCTCTATCACCCTCCTCGGTCGGTGGAGGAGTCACTGCCCTAGCATCAATGGGCTAGGTGCTCGTCCTCTTCCTCTAGAGGACGTCCTCCCACGACCTCTACCACGACCTCTTGCCGCTGTTCTTCCTCGAGCCACAGCCCCAGTGGCTGGCTCAGTCGTTTCTTGTCTTTCCGTTGTTGCTGCTGGTGCGGTCGTTGCTCTAGTTCTAACCATCTGCGAAATAGAGTGAAGAGGTCAGATACCAATTTGTATCACCTAGATACCAATTGGACTCAAGTAGTAGCACGAAAGAAAGAATGAAAAATGGAATTTCCTAAAGTCTTATAGCCTCTCAAAGAAAAGTAAAGGCGTCCCCCTACCGTTCCTTAAGACTCTACTAGACCTGTTCTTGTGTGATGATACCAATGAACCTAATGCCTGATACCAAGTCTGTCACGACCCAATTCGGGGGACGCGACTGCCACCCACATTCACCCCTCCTATGTGAGCGAACCAACCCATCTAAACCTTAACATTTTAATACAATATCATCAAAAATAATGCGGAAGACTTAAACTCATTAATAAAACAATTCAAAACTATTTTTATTATCCCCAAAATCTTGGAAGTCATCATCACAAGAACATCTATCTCAAATTGCTAAACTAAAACTGTCTAAGAAGTTAAAACAATAAAAGCTAGTCCATGCCGGAAGTTCAAGGCATCAAGACTTGAAGAAGAAGACCCAGTCCAGCTAGACGCGTTAGCTCACCCTGAATTTCCGAAGGTAGTGAAGACTGGCTAGATCTACTGTTGAGTTGAGGCTGACGGAACGTTTGCTGCATTACCAAATAACAGAAGAAAACATAAAGTAGGGGGTCAGTACAACCACAAGTACTGAGTAGATATCATCGGCTAACTCAAAATAGGGAACATATTATACCAATAATAATGTAAATCAACTACAATCTCAACATGTAGCAGTAACAATATTAATTCATCAATAAATCCAACCGAGTTCACACATGGGACTCAAGCCCCAATACCATACTCATTTGGGAATTAAGTTCATTAGATTGAGTATATTCATTATCTTTCAAGATTCATTATCTTCTCCTCTTGTGTCGGTACGTGACACTCCGCTCCTCATATTCATTCTATCCTGGTGCCGGAACGTGGCACTCGATCCTCATATACTATCCGGTACCGGAACGTGGCACCCGATCCATATACTATCCTGGTGTCGCGTGACACTCCGATCCTCATATTCTATCCTGGTGTCGGAACGTGACACTCCGATCCTCATATTCATTCTATCCTGGTACCGGAACGTGGCACCCGATCCATATACTATCCTGGTGTCGGAACGTGACACTCCGATCCTCATATTCTATCCTGGTGTCGGAACGTGACACCCGATCCCCTAATTTACCAAGCCTTCTTTTACACTAAGGCATCCTCATTCTCATTATATAATTTATCAAGCCTTCTTTCATACTAAGGCATCATCAATCTTATTATATAATATATCAAGCGAATTAGGGTTCTTTCAAGATTTGGGATTCAATAGCTTCATCATGCTTTGTTAATTCATCACAATTTCATAATCATAATCATGCAAGCATACAAATTAAGCACATAGCAGGGTTTACAATACTATCAACACATAATATTCACTATTAAGAGTTCACTACGAATATCGTAACATAAACCATAACCTACCTCCACCGAAGAATTGAAATCAACAAGAAATTCCCAAGCTTTGTTATTCTCCTCAGCCTCTCGATCGATCTCTCTATCCCTTTCTGTTCTTTCTCTTTTGTTTTCTTATGTTCAAACCCTTTTCTTTTAACCCTAATTAATCATATAATTAAGTGTGAAAAAGGACAATAAACCCCACTAATTAACTTAAGGTTACCCCTTTTAACCCCTAAGTTATTAGACTTATTAATGTTAACCCTCAATCTTTATAATTAAGGAAAGAATAGTCAAAAATGACCCTTAAAACTGTGGAGAAATCCTAAACTGCCTGGGATTGCGCAGCCTGTGACGGGCCGTCGTGCCTGCGACGGTCCGTCACGATGGCCGTCGCAACCTCCCAACTTCCAGGTGGTCTGTGCGGTGCCCGTCCCCCTGTGACGGTCCGTCCTGCACCTCCGTCATGACGGTCAGAACTCGTTTCTTGCACCAAATTCTCAAAAGTTGAAGTGTTTTGCAACGGAACTCACGACGGTTCGTCGTGTATGTGACGGCACGTCCTGCAGGTCCGTCACAATTTACAGAGAGTCGATTTTAATATCCAATTTGAAGAATTCTAAGTGTCATGGGACGACACCTCCTCGACGAGCCGTCGTGACCACGACGGTCCGTCGGGACACACGTCGTCTCAGCCAGTTTTCCCCGTATAACAATCTGCTGCTCAAACGACTAAACAGGTCGTTACAGGAGTTTTCATACAATAATAGCTATCACTCCAGTATTGACATGGCTCCATTTGAAGCATTGTATGGGAGGAGATGTACATCTCTCATTGGTTGGTTTGATGCATTTGAGGTTAGACCTTGGGGTACTGATATGTTGAGGGATTCAATAGAGAAGGTGAAATCTATTCAAGAAAAGCTTTTAGCGGCTCAAATTAGACAAAAGGAATATGCGGATCGAAAGGTTAGAGACTTGGAGTTTATGGAGGGTGAGCAAGTCTTGCTGAAGGTTTCGCCCATGAAAGGGGTGATGCGGTTTGGTAAGCGAGGTAAGCTTAGCCCAAGGTATATTGGTCCCTTTGAAGTTCTGAAGCGAGTAGGGGAGGTGGCTTATGAATTAGCCTTGCCTCCAGGGCTGTCTGGAGTGAATCCGATATTTCATGTGTCTATGTTGAAAAGATACCATGGGGATGGAGACTACATCATCCGTTGGGATTCAGTCCTGCTTGATGGGAATTTGTCTTATGAGGAGGAGCCTGTTGCTTATTTTAGATAGAGAAGTCCGCAAGTTGAGGTCAAGGAGATTGCATCCATCAAGTTCAATGGAAGAATCGACCAGTTGAAGAAGCCACTTGGGAGAAGGAGGCAGATATGCAAGAAAGATACCACAACCTGTTTACGGATTCAGGTACTCCTTTTCGCCCTTGTTTTTCCTTCTTGTGATCGTTCGAGGACGAATGATGGGTAAATTGGTATCTATTGTAACCCTGTTTAGTCGTTTTGAACAACAGATTTTAATTCTGGAAAAACTGGCTGAGACGACGGACCCCACGACGGACCGTCATGGGCACGACGAACCGTCATGGGCACGACGGACCGTCGAGGGTGTCTCGTTTCAAAACACTTAGAAATTAGAAATTTGGTGCTGAAATCGACTCTCTGAACTTCGTGACGGAATGGCAGGACGGACCGTCACAGCCGTGACGGACCATCACAGATTCTTTAGTGGAATTGAGTCTCTGAACTCTGTGACGGACCTGCAGGATGGACCGTCGCAGGCACGACGGGCCGTCACAGGTTGCGTAATCCCAGTCTGGGTCGGATTTCTGTTTAAGTTTTAAAGGGGCATTTCGGACTATTCCTGCTATAATTATGAATTTCGTGGGTTAATATTAATAACTCAAATTACTTGGGGGTTAAAAGAGATAACCTTGAGTTAATTAGTGGGTTAATTCCTCATCTTTTATACTTAATTATATGCTAATTAGGGTAAAAGAAAGAGGGTTTGAATAAGAAAAAAATAGAAAGAACAAAGGGAGAGAGAGGATCGAGAGAGAGAGAAAGAGATACGAACGAAGAGGAAAACACAAGCTTTGGGGAATTTGCTTGCTTAATCACGAATCTTCGGTGGAGGTAGGTTATGGTTTTGATACTATTCGTAGTAAACTCTTAATAGCGAATGATATGTATTGGTAGTATTGTAAACCCTTCTATATGCTTAATTGTATGCTTGCATGAATGTGAATTATATAATTGTGATAAAATAAGCATGATGAATCTATTGAATCCTAAATCTTGAAAGAAATCCTAATCTACCTTGTTAACGATGATGCCTTGGTACAAGAGAAGGCTTGATGAATTGATAGAATGAGATTAGTGGATCGGAGTGTCACGTTCCGACACATAGTATTAAGGGATCGGGTGTCACTAACCGACACGTAGAATTAGGGGATCGGAGTGTCACGTTCCGACACATAGTATTAGGGGATCGGGTGTCACAAACCGACACGTAGAATTAGGGGATCGGAGTATCACGTTCCGACACATAGTATTAGGGGATCGGGTGTCACGAACTGGCACGTAGAAGTAGGGGATCGGAGTGTCACGTACCGACACATAGTAGTAGGGGATCGGAGTGTCACGTACCGACACAAGAGGAATAAAGATAATGAATCTGGAAAGACGTTAATATACTCAATCTAATGAACCTAATTCCCAAATGAGTATGGTATTGAGGCTTGAGTCCTCATGGATGAACTTGGTGGTACTTATTGATGATTATAGTACTTGTTGTTGCTACATGTTGAGTATTGTAGTTGATTTATGATATTAACTGATATATACTGTTTTCTATTTTGAGTTGGCCGATGATACCTACTCAGTACTTGTGGTTTGTACAGACCCCTACTTGTATGTTTTCTTTCTTTGTTATTTGTGGAGTGCAGCAAACGTGCCGTCGTCTTCAAATCAACCGCAACTCTAGCCAGTCTCATTTCACCGGAATTCAGGGTGAGCTAATGCTTCTAGCTTGGACTGGATCTTCTTCTTAATGTCTTGATGCCTCGAATCTCCAGCATGGACTAGCTATTACTTATTTTAGCTTTCTTAGATACTCTTAGTTTTTAGTAATTGAGGATAGATGTTCTGTGATGATGACTTCCAGATTTTGGGGATAATAATAGTTGTTGAGTTTTTAGAAGTTATAATTGATTTTCATTAATGAGTTTAAGTCTTCCGCATTATATTCTGTATTACATTGAAATGTTGGGTTTTGTATTGGTTGGTTCGCTCACATAGGAGGATAAGTGTGGGTGACAGTCGCGGCTCGGTTTTGGGTCGTGACATACTAATGCAAAAAAAAAAAAATCAATTCAACACTAAGAATGACAATAATATTGAATATTTGTTCTTTAGATTTACATTGATTTAAATAATTAAAATACATAATCTAATTTTAATTTTCCTTAAATATTTAGTAATGTAATTAATACTTATTAAACTTATTTTAGCATGATTTAGTTCTTTAAAATTGTGACTTTACAATATTTATTTTGTATGATAATTTCATTATTTTTTTTTATTGATAATTTTTGTGTCATCAATACTCATCTCATATTTTGTGTGTGTGTGTGTTATTTTAAGAAACACCTTAAAAATTGTATTTTGGTTACTAAAGAAAAATATTGGAGCAAAAGTTAATTATATTTTTGTATGCAAACTTTACCAGAAAAATCCAAAAATCTGGAAAATTCTGAGGTTTATAAGTTTGGTTTGATTTATAAATTAAAAAAATTGACACAATGGTTTTAATTGGTATTTGAAAAAAACTAAACCAATCCGAGATTGAAAAACACGAAAAAATCTGAGTTTTATTAATTTAATTTTGTTTATAAATTAAAATTTTTTACACGAATGATTTGGTTTAATATTTGAAAAAATCCGAACCAACCGGTCATGTACACCCCTACGGTCAAACTTCTTAAAACTGAATTCATCTTACAAACTTTTAAATTACGAGCTCATACCGAATACTCATAAAAGTTTAAAGGTTTTTTGATCATGTAAGAAAAAATTAAATTCGAATGAACTCGTTAGTTGTTGTCCAAGAGCTGTTTCTGTTATCGTCCATAGACTATTGATTCGGGTTGAATTGACTTTCTTCTATTTGGTTCTACCTTTCCCCAATTTTTCTTTTCCTCGATAACAAAGATTTCAATCTTAGGACGTTAACTTCATAAACTTAAATAAGTTTGTACTCAAAGAAGTAAGATAAAATTAAATAAGAACTTAGATGAAGTGATAAGGGATAAAGAAAATTCAACAGTAGTTTTACTTTTTTAATTATATATTGTCTTAATATTTGTTTTTACGACATTTGCATCTAAAGTATACATTTGAATAGTAAGTTAGTAGCCTATCGTGATGGTGCCTAACAATAGTGAGTTATAATGATAAATTTCAACTAATAGTTGTGGTGGATAATAGTGATAGCTAGTGCTGGTAATTTAAACGCATTCTAAATAGTCCATCAAATATGGATTGAAATAGTGATTTTAAATATGAATAATATTTGGGATTATACCCATATTTTACCCATAAAAATATGGGTATATTATGGGTAAACTACGGGTCAAATATGGGTTGCAGGTTTTCTCCAAATTTTTAAAAAAACCTTCTGCTATCAAGTTTTAGAAGCGATTTTTCAGAATTTTCATATATGGGTCCCTATTAATATTTCAACTCTCGACCTCCACCCATGCTTCCAAAAAAAATTAAGTTTATTTTTAAAAAATATTTGAAACTTCAAATTTCATTTTTCACCCCTACCCTCGTCCCCCCCCCCAACTCACCCCCACACCAACCCCCTCACCCCCCCCCTAAAAAATAAAAATTTACATTTATTTTAAAAAATATTTTCAACTTCATAATTTCATTTTTTCATCCTACCATCGTCCCCCCATCACCCCCCACCCCCACCCCTACCCAAAAAAAAAAATTAAGTTTATTTTTAAAAAATATTTTCAACTTCAAATATTTATTTTTTCACCCTACCCTGGAACCCACCCCACTCCAGCCATCGTCCCCCCATCCCCTACCCCCAACCCACCCCCACCCTCGACCCTCCCCTCCAATCCCAAAAAAAAATTAAGTTTTCATTTTTTAATTCTATAATAAATAAAGCTAAATTAAGCATTTTCAACATATTTCATCTAAAAAAAGACTAAATTATTTTCTCCATATTGAATTTCTAAGTAAAAAACTATTTATTCATGAAATATGGATAAACTAGTATTTTACCCAACCCATTTTTACCCTATATCAAATATGGGCAGGTTGGATAATTATCCGTTTTATGTTTACCCATTTTCAGCCTGCCCACATATGACCCAAACCGCCCATTTGCCACCATTAGTGGTAGCTAAGGTGAATGATAGCGATGGTTGGTAATATATAGGGGTGGCTAATGATGATGATTGTCAGTAGTGATGACAAGTTGTTGTGGTAATGATGGTTTATGATGATGATTATAAATAATGACCAGTAATGGTAGTTGTGGATGGTGGGTGGCGCTGGTGATAGTTGCTAATGGTAGGCGACATGAATAGAGTTAAAATAAATCTTAAACATTTAGAAAATATAGGTTGTTCTTAGTAGTTATTCTTATATTGGTCCAACTTCATGACAAAATCCAATCAAAAAAAAAGAAATTAAACTTCAATTAAATCAATAATTATTAATGACTTGACTATTAATCAAGCAAAATAAAAAAATCACGAGAAAATCTTGTTAGAAGCGAGAATTCATGCATAAGAGTATATATGATTGAGTGATCAAGGAAACAAAATGAAAATCATGTTTGAATCACAACCTATTCTCTTAAGGGAATGGCATAAAGTTGACAGTCAAGAAACATCAATCTCTTGATGAACAAAGTTATAACACTACATGTTCTAGTAAAAAGTAACATATACGAAGTAAAATAATTGAAGTACCAATTAAAGTGACAGAATATCATCGATATCAATTACAAAATTCAACAAATACAAACCTATATTGATGCAAACAAAAACTAAGTAAAGACAAAATAGAGAAACTTATTGAACTTGTAACAACAATTGATGTGTGACTTCTATACTTTAAAAGATTAAAACCAATTTCCATACAAGAATTTCCAGATCCAACATCCAATTCTTTATGTTCATATTTTCACGAAATTGATATACTCACTTGAATGATTTTTTTCCCCTTTGAAATTTCCAAGCCCTCCCACTTTTGGAATATGGCCTTCATTGTTTTCACCGGTAGCCAAAGTCACGAAAACACAAGCATACAATTACATATCTCCACTATCCACATTTCTTGGTTTGACGTTCCATTTCTTCTCTTCATTGTTGAAAAGGGCTAATCAAAAATCATAATCATATAGTTCCATTTCTTCAATAGCCACATTTCTTGATTTGACTGTCCTTTCTTCTTTTCATTGTTGATGAAGGCTAATTAATCACAACTTTGAAATTTTGGTTTGATACTGAATTTCTCAACATGTCCGTCTCTGTATTGAATAAATTTCTAATTTTGGCAAAATTTTTGGTGATAAAGTTGCATATGGCATAAACTCAACTCCGACTTCTTCCTTTTGCCAAATACAATATACTTAATGAACCATATCCAACCAACATTAGCTTCAACTGCTTTCTTTGCCAAATTAACCATTGAAATTTTTCCGATCCAACAATCAATTCTTTAGTAGCATATATGTTGATAAGCCAGCTTTTTGAAACATACCTGAATTGAAAGAAAGGTTTCACCGAAAGCCTTAAGAAGATTTTAGTGATGAGTGATGAGATCTAATTGCAGAACGATGGATCTATAGTTTGAATCATGAACAAAAGAAGAATTGAAAGAAAATGGATCTTTGTTTGTATGTTTTCTCCGCTTTTTGCGCCGCCGATGGTAGGGTTCTAATTCCATGTGTTGCAGGAAAACTAAGCTCGCTAAGAAGATTTAGGGTTTTGATATTCTATTAAGTAATGTCTCCAAAAGATATTTTATTTAATTATATTCAAAAATGTGGTCCTTTTCTTTGTGTAATGGGTAAAAAATATAGTACCTTAACTATCAATTTGACAACTTTTGTTATTAATTCACCAAATATGAGTCATTAAGACACCCCTACTATAGTGCATTTAAGACGTTGCGTGAATATCACGCTAAAAAAGTCTCATAAAGTTTATATTCCAAAAGACCAGTCAGGAATTTATTGTTGGATTAGGAGGATTCACATTAACCGAGGTTTCATTGTATTAATTGTAACTATTTTCTTGATCAAATTCAGAAATGGCAAACCCAGAGGAAATTACAATGCAAAATACTGCCAAGGCCTCTGATTGTTATTCTTTTGAAAATCTTTATCATGAATCAATTTAAAAAAATCAGCAAAACCTACGTGACTGGAACTATCCAACTTGTGCATCGCTTTATCCCAACAACTAAAGAGCATATTGTGTACAAAACAATGAAATTAGTCCAAGAATGAAACCGTTAAATATGCTGAAATGCACAAAAAAGATGTTACCGTTAAATATGCTGAAATGCACAAAAAAGATGTTAACTTGACATGGATAGGAACTCACCATTATTCATTGTGGTATGCTGGAAGTTACTAGGATAAACAACCATGTTTGCTTTAGGAGGCGTCACTTTTCACATCATATTCTAACAACCATGTTTGTTGTTGAAGCTCTCTTTTTCTTTAATGAACATTGTCATTTTTCTCCTTAATGATAATATACTTACCTAGATAAAAAGAGAAAAAATAACAAAGTTTTTGTCAATCCAAAGTCCGAACCACAGCTCAGTGTTAGCTATGTGAAATTGGTTTTGGGCATTTACAATGGAAAATAATAATCAGCTAATCACCAATACATGAATCAGAAAAACAACTATTAAAACCAAAACTAATCCAAAAATAACAACAGAATAAAACCAGAGAATGTTTCACAATAATTCACAATTGTTACCTTGCCCAAACTGAAGCTTACTGGGGATGCTACAAGCATGAGTAGTTTCTTCCCTGCGAATCTAATTAATTAAGAGGTACATAGGGGTTTACTGGGCGTTTTAAATTAGAACAAGTTTATAGTGTAAAATGCCCTTATTTTTCATTACTATATATTTATACACAAAACATACTTCAAGAACTCAAATTTCTGCAACCCAATGGATTCTGAAGTCTCCCATAAACTTAGTTATTAGCAAGAAATTACCTGATTCTAAAACTACCCGCGGTATTGCCTCCCATGAGTATATGATTTTGGATACAATGAATTCCACGATGATTATAGAGTAGTAGTTATCTTTAACATTCCCAGATATGAGTCTAAAGAGTGATTCATGGAAAGTTGTCCTTTCTCTACAAACATATAGAGTTTGTACCACATGTAACTGATAGATAGTTTTCCAAACAACAGTTCGATTCCCTGAACTTGAACTGAGATCAAAGCTGTAGACTCTGAGTTCCCAACTTCATCCTTCTCAGTTTCCCTACCTTGCCAAAATTCAAGGGGTAAAATCATCCATTAATTTGACTATTTGAGTGACTTCCCTATATCCTCTAAGCTCTGCAGTAGCTATCGTTTCCTTTGTAGAAAGGCCTATTAGATCCACCCAATCGGAAATGTCCATTACTGGAAGTTGCATTTGTATTAAAAGTTATAATTGGAAGTTATATTCCATCTACTACTTATATTATGACAATCTCAGTAATTACTTGTTCAAGTTGTAATGTTAATTAGTCAAGCAATTTAAATAATTAGCCTCTTTGGTTCTATTTTTCCCTTTAAATTGTACATGTATCCAATGTTTTATGTGTAACGACCTGTTTAGTCGTTTCGAGCAGTGGAATTACTTTTGAAAATAACTGACCGTGTCGACGGATCACACGACAGACCGTCATGGTCACGACGGACCGTCGAGTGTCTTCGTGCCAAAACAGTTAAACTTTAAAATCTGGGTATGGGGATCAACTCTCTGAACTTCGCGACGGAACTGCAGCACGGACCGTCGTAGATACGACGAACCGTCACAGACCTTTTTACTGAAATTGAGTCTCTGAACTCTGTGACAACCCTATAGGACGGACCGTCGCAGTCACGACGGGCCGTCACGAGTGGCGTAATTCCACCTGGGTCGGATTTCTGCTAAAGTTTTAAAGGGGTGTTTTGGACTATTCCTGCTTATAATTATAAAGTTAGTGGGTTAATGTTAATAATTTATCTAGTTGGGGATTAAAGAAGATAATATGGAAATAAATAATGGGGTATTTTTATCATAATGAATTATATGATAATTAGGGTAAAAGAAAGAGAATTTGAAAGAAGAGAAAATTAAAAAGAAAAGAAGAGAGAACGAGTGAGAGAGAGAAGAACGAAGATACAACAAGGACATTGAGAAAGTAGATTGCTTTATCACGATTCTTCGGTGGAGGTAGGTTATGGTTTATGCTATCTCATAGTAAACTCCAAATAGCGATTGATATGTATTGGGTGGTATTGTAAAGTCTTCTATATGCTTAATTGTGTTGTTGCATGTTGTGATTATGTAAATGGTGATGGATTATAATGATGACACTGTGGAATCTTAAAAACCTTAAATCCACTCTATTAATGATGATGCCTTGACATAAAAGAAGCCTTGATGAAATAAAAGAATGAGGTTAATGGATCGGGTGTCACGAACCGACACGTAGTATTAGGGGATCGGGTGTCACGAACCGACACGTAGTATTAGGGGATCGGGTGTCACGAACTGACACGTAGTATTAGGGGATCGGAGTGTCATGAACCGACACGTAGTATTAGGGGATCGGGTGTCACGAACCGACACGTAGTATTAGGGGATCGGAGTGTCACGTACCGACACGTAGTAGTATGGGATCGGAGTGTCACGTTCCGACACAAGAAGAATAAAGAGAATGAATCTTGAATTATGTTAATATACTCAAATGTAAAGAACCTATTTCCCAAATGAGTATGGTGTGGAGGCTTGAGTCCTCATAGATGTGCTTGGGTTGTGGCCAATGGTTATGGTACTTGTTGTTGTCACCTGTTGAGTATGGTAGTCGATTTTATGTTATTATCTGATATATATTGCTTTCTATTTTGAGTTGGCCGATGATACCTACTCAGTACGTGTTCCTTATACTGATCCCTACTTGTATTTTTCTTTTTGTTATTTGTGGAGTGCAGCAAACGTGCCATCGACTTCGACTCGCCCTCAACTTTAGCCAGTCTTCATCACGTCAGATTTCAGGGTGAGATATTGTTCCTAGCTCGGACTGGATTCTCTCCTTCACGTCTTGATGTCTTGAAGTTCGGACATAGACCATTCCTTTTACTTATTTTAGTTTCTTAAATACTCTTAGATTAGAAATTTGAGGATAGATGTTCTTGGTATGATGACTTCCAGATTTTGGGAATAATAAGTATTAAATTTTAGAAGTTATTTATTGGTTATATTAATGAGTTTTAAGTCTTCCGCATTATATTTTGTTCATTATGATTGAAATATTGGTAAACGTTGGGGTTTAGATTGGCTGGTTCGCTCACATAGGAGGATAAGTGTGGGTGCCACTCGCGGCTCGTTTTGGGTCGTGACAAACTTGGTATCAGAGCGTTAGGTTCGTTGGTCTCATCACACAAGAACGAGTTTAGTAGAGTCTTGAGGAACGGTAGGGGGACGCCTTTACTTTTCTTTGAGAGGCTATAGGACTTTAGGAAAATTCCATTCTTTCTTTCTTTAGTGCTATTACTTGGATCCAATTGGTATCTAGGTGATACAAATTGATATCTAACATCCTCACTCTATTTCGCAGATGGTTAGAACTAGAGCAACAACTGTGCCAACACCAACACCGGCAAGACAGGATGCGTCTGAGCCAGCCACTGGGGCTGTAGCTCGAAGAGGAGCAGTGGCAAGAGGTCGTGGTAGAGGTCGCGGGAGGACGTCCACTAGAGGTAGAGGACAAATACCTGGTCCAGCTAGTACTAGGGCGGTGACTCCTCCACCGACTGATGAGGTAGTAAGAGAGGGTGAGGAAGGGGAAAATGAGCAAGTGCAAGATGAGGAATTACCACCCCAACCTACCCCAGAGATGATTAACCAGGTTCTTGTTTATCTTAGCGGGTTATCTGATCAGGGCCAGACACCTCCAGTGTTTTCTACACCAGCACCTCAGGCTCCGGGAGTACAACATGAAGCCGCTGTGGCTCCCCGCATGGATGCCTCATTGGAAATAGGCACGTTTCCTCGATTGACTACAGGGCCTATAATGACGAGTGATCAGCATGAACTTTTCCCTAAATTTTTGAAGTTGAAACCTCCAGTCTTCAAGGGTGCTGAATCTGAGGATGCCTGTGATTTTCTGGTTGATTGTCATGAGTTGCTACATAAGATGGGCATAGTAGAATGATTTGGCGTTGAGTTTGTGACCTATCAGTTTCAGGGGAACGCCAAAATGTGGTGGCGGTCATATGTTGAGTGTCAACCAGTACAGGCACCACCTATGACTTGGGCATCATTCTCTAGCTTATTTATGAAGAATTATATACCCCGGACTTTGAGGGATAGGAGGAGAGATGAGTTCCTAAGCTTAGAGCAAGGCAGGATGTCTGTTACTACTTATGAGGCTAAGTTACGTGCACTATCCAGGTATGCCACCCAACTTTGCTTCAGTCCACAAGAGCGGATTCGCCGTTTTGTGAAGGGATTGAGGTCAGACTTGCAGATTCCAGCCTAACAGGTAGCTGCTGCAGCAAAATCCTTTCAAGAAGTGGTTGATTTTGTGATAGAGGTGGAGGGGGTGAAACCAGACGATTTCACCATGGCCTCGACATCTAAGAAGTTCCGTAGGAGGTGAGTTTGGTGGTTCTTACTCCAGAGGGCAGAGTTCAGGAGGTTACCCAGCCCGACCTATTCAGTCTTCACTACAGGCTGTAGCTGGTGGTTTATCACAGACCAGCCAACATTCCTCTGAGTTTGGAGGTTACCCCCAGACTTCGTCATTCTCACAGAGACCCATGCTTGACCCAAGATAGTGTTATGGATGTGGGGAGACTGGACATATTAGGAGATATTGTCCAAAATAGAGTTACAAACCCGCAATAGCCAGAGGTAGAGGTGGTCATGGAAGAGGTCGCCATTCTAGAGGACGTGGTGGCCAAGGTAATGGAGGTCACCAAAACAACAGGGGTGGCGGGCAAACTGGAGCTACTGCAGCGCAACATGGTAGGGGCAACGGGCAGACAGGTGATAAGGCCCATTGTTATGCTTTCCCTGGGAGGTCTGAAGCGGAGACATCTCATGTTGTTATCACAGGTAATCTTTTGGTTTGTGATTGCATGGCTTCTGTCTTATTTGATCCTGGATCCACATTTTCATATGTATCTTCCTCATTTGCTATTGGTCTTGATCTACATTGTGATTTGCTTGACATGCTCATTCGTGTCTCTACTCTTGTGGGTGAGTCTGTGATAGTTGAGAAGGTGTATAGGTCTTGTCTTGTGACTTTTGTGGGGAACAATACTCATGTAGACTTGATTATTCTAGAGATGGTTGATTTCGATGTAATTCTGGGTATGACTTGGCTTTCTCCAAATTTTGCAATCTTAGATTGTAATGCTAAAACTGTGACATTGGCCAAGCCTGGGACAGATCCGCAATGTGGGAGGGTAACTATACTTCCACCCCAGTTCGTATCATCTCCTTTCTTCATGCTAAGAGAATGGTTAGTAAGGGTTGTTTAGTTTTCTTGGCACATCTCAGGGATGATACTTCCCAAGTACCTTCGATTGAGTCTGTTTTGATAGTCCATGAGTTTCTAGATGTGTTTCTTGCAGACCTTCCTGGTATGCCACCAGATAGGGATATTGATTTTTGTATTGATCTGGAGCCGGGTACTCGCCCCATTTCCATACCCCCCCTATAGAATGGCTCCAACAGAGTTAAGGGAATTAAAGGCCCAACTTCAGGAGTTGTTGGGTAAAGGCTTTATTAGACCAAGTGCATCCCCTTGGGGTGCTCCTGTTTTATTTGTGAAGAAGAAGGATGGAAGTTTTCGGATGTGCATAGACTACAAGCAACTGAATAAGGTAACTGTTAAAAACAAGTATCCTCTTCCTCGCATTGATGATCTGTTCGATCAGTTACAAGGTGCTTGTACCTTCTCAAAAATCGACTTGAGATCTGGTTATCATCAATTGAAAATACGGACAGCAGATGTGCCAAAGACTGCTTTTTGAACCAATGTCTTTTGGACTTACGAATGCCCCTGTTGCTTTCATGAGCCTGATGAACGGGATTTTTAAGCCATATCTGGATCTCTTTATTATTGTATTCATTGATGATATACTGGTATACTCAAAGAGCAGGAAAGAGCATGAGGAGCATTTGAGAATCGTATTGGAAGTGTTGAGGGAGAAAAGGCTTTATTCCAAATTTTCCAAGTGTGAGTTTTGGCTAGATTCAGTGTCCTTCTTGGGGCACATGGTTTCTAAGGATGGAGTGATGGTGGATCCTTCTAAGATCGAAGCAGTGAAGAGTTGGGTAAGACCTACTAATGTCACAGAGGTAACGAGCTTTGTTGGTTTAGCTAGCTACTACCGTCAATTTGTCAAGGGATTTTCTTCTGTTGCCTCCCAACTGACAAATTTGACTAAGCAGAATGTTCAATTTTTATGGTCGGATGAATATGAAGAAAGCTTCCAGAACCTCAAGACCTTGTTCACTACTGCACCAATTCTTACCTTGCCAGTGGAAGGCAAGAATTTCATTGTTTATTGTGATGCATCTTATTCTGGGTTGGGTACAGTGCTAATGCAAGAGAGAAATAAGATTGCTTATGCTTCAAGGCAATTAAAAGTACATGAACGTAACTATCGGACCCATGATTTGGAGTTGGCTGCAGTCGTGTTTGCATTAAAGCAATGGAGACATTATTTATATGGGGTTAAGTGTGAAGTCTATACAGATCATCCTAGTTTACAGTATGTCTTTACTCAGAAAGATTTGAATTTGCTACAGATGAGATGGATGGAACTACTGAAGGACTATGATGTTACTATATTGTATCACCCAGGAAAAGCTAATGTGGTGGCAGATGCTTTAAGTAGAAAAACAGGGAGCATGGGAAGTGTAGCCCATTTACAGGTTTCTAGACGCCCATTGGCTAGAGAGGTTCAGGCTCTAGCTAATGACTTTATGAGGTTGGAAGTACTAGAGAAGGGAGGACTTTTGGCCTGTGTAGAGGCGAGATCCTCTTTTCTTGACAAGATTAAGGGAAAGCAGTTTACTGATGAGAAGCTGAGCCGAATTCGAGATATGGTATTGCGAGGAGAGGCTAAAAAGGCAATAATTGATGAGTTAGGCGTTTTGAGGATTAATGGAAGGGTATGTGTGCCCCGTGTTGATGATTTGGTCCACACTATTCTTACAGAGGCTCATAGTTCACGATATTCTATACATCCTGGTGCAACCAAAATGTATCATGACCTAAGGCAACATTTTTGGTGGAGTAGGATGAAGCGTGATATTGCTGATTTTGTTGCCCAATGCCCGAATTGTCAGCAGGTAAAGTAATAACACCAGAGGCCGGAGGAACATTTTAGAAAATGCTCATTCCTGAATGGAAGTGGGAAAGAATTGCAATGGATTTCGTGGTTGGTCTTCCAAAGACATTGGTAAGTTTGATTCTATTTGGGTAATTGTTGACAGATTACTAAGTCTGCTCACTTCATTCCGGTTAAGGTGACTTACAATGCAGAGAAGTTAGCCAAACTCTACATCTCAGAAATTGTTCGATTGCATGGAGTTCCACTTTCCATCATATCAGATAGAGGTACACAATTTACTTCTAAGTTTTGGAGAACATTGCATGCTGAATTAGGTACTAGGTTGGACCTTAGTACTGCATTTCACCCTCAGACCGATGGTTAGTCTGAGCGAACGATTCAGGTGTTGGAGGATATGCTTCGTGCATGTGTGATAAAATTTGGCGGTCATTGGGATAACTTCTTACCCTTAGCAGAGTTCTCATACAATAATAGTTATCACTCAAGTATTGATATGGCCCAATTCGAAGCATTGTATGGGAGGAGATGTAGGTCTCCCATTGGTTGGTTTGATGCATTCGAGGTGAGGCCCTGGGGTACTGATCTTCTGAGGGAATCATTAGAGAAAGTGAAATTTATTCAAGAAAAGCTTTTAGCAGCGCAAAGTAGGCAAAAGGAATATGCAGATCGAAAGGTTAGAGACTTGGAGTTCATGGAGGGTGAACAAGTCTTGTTGAAGGTTTCACCCATGAAAGGGGTTATGCGGTTTGGTAAGCGAGATAAGCTTAGCCCGAGGTATATTGGTACATTTAAAGTTCTGAAGCGCGTGGGGGAGGTAGCTTATGAATTAGCCTTACCTCCAGGACTCTCAAGAGTGCACCCGGTATTTCATGTGTCTATGCTAAAAAGATATCATGGGGATGGAAACTACATTATTCGTTGGGATTCAGTTCTTCTTGATGAGAATTTGTCTTATGAGGAAGAGCCTGTTGCTATTCTAGATAGAGAAATCCGCAAGTTGAGATCAAGGGAGATTGCATCCATCAAGGTTCAATGGAAGAATCGGCCAGTTGAAGAGCCCACTAAGGAGAAGGAGGCTGCTATGCAAGAAATATACCCACACCTTTTTACAGATTCAGGTACTCTTTCTCGCCTTATTTTTCTTCTTGTGATCGTTCGAGGACGAACGATGGGTAAATTGGTATCTATTGTAACGACCTGTTTAGTCGTTTCGACCAATGGAATTACTTTTGAAAATAACTGACCGTGTCAACGGATCACACGACGGACCGTCATGGTCACGACGGACCGTCGAGTGTCTTCGTGCCAAAACACTTAAATTTTAAAATCTGGGTATGGGGATCAACTCTCTGAACTTCGCGACGGAACTGCAGCACGGACCGTCGTAGATACGACGAACCGTCACAGACCTTTTTACTGAAATTGAGTCTCTGAACTCTGTGACGACCCTGCAGGACGGACCGTCGCAGTCACGACGGGCCGTCACGAGTGGCGTAATTCCTCCTGGGTCGGATTTCTGCTAAAGTTTTAAAGGGATGTTTTGGACTATTCCTGCTTATAATTATAAAGTTAGTGGGTTAATGTTAATAATTTATTTAGTTGGGGATTAAAGAAGATAATATGGAAATAAATAATGGGGTATTTTTATCATAATGAATTATATGATAATTAGGGTAAAAGAAAGAGAATTTGAAAGAAGAGAAAATTAAAAAGAAAAGAAGAGAGAACGAGCGAGAGAGAGAAGAACGAAGATACAACAAGGACATTGAGAAAGTAGATTGCTTGATCACGATTCTTCGGTGGAGGTAGGTTATGGTTTATGCTATCACATAGTAAACTCTAAATAGCGATTGATATGTATTGGGTGGTATTGTAAAGTCTTCTATATGCTTAATTGTGTTGTTGCATGTTGTGATTATGTAAATGGTGATGGATTATAATGATGACACTGTGGAATCTTAAAAACCTTAAATCCACTCTATTAATGATGATGCCTTGACATAAAAGAAGGCTTGATGAACTAACAAAATGAGGTTAATGGATCGGGTGTCACGAACCGACACGTAGTATTAGGGGATCGGGTGTCACGAACCGACACGTAGTATTAGGGGATCGGGTGTCATGAACCGACACGTAGTATTAGGGGATCGGAGTGTCAAGAACCGACACGTAGTATTAGGGGATCGGGTGTCATGAACCGACACGTAGTATTAGGGGATCGGAGTGTCACGTACCGACACGTAGTAGTAGGGGATCGCAGTGTCACGTTCCGACACAAGAAGAATAAAGAGAATGAATCTTGAATTATGTTAATATACTCAAATGTAAAGAACCTATTTCCCAAATGAGTATGGTGTGGAGGCTTGAGTCCTCATAGATGTGCTTGGGTTGTGGCCAATGGTTATGGTACTTATTTTTGTCACCTGTTGAGTATGGTAGTCGATCTTATGTTATTATCTGATATATATTGCTTTCTATTTTGAGTTGGCCGATGATACCTACTCAGTACGTGTTCCTTGTACTGACCCCTACTTGTATTTTTCTTTTTGTTATTTGTGGAGTGCAGCAAACGTGCCATCGACTTCGACTCGCCCTCAATTCTAGCCAGTCTTCATCACGTCAGACTTCAGGGTGAGCTATATTTCCTAGCTCGGACTGGATTCTCTCCTTCACGTCTTGGTGTCTTGAAGTTCGGACATGGACCATTCCTTTTACTTATTTTAGTTTCTTAAATACTCTTAGATTAGAAATTTGAGGATAGATGTTCTTGGTGTGATGACTTCCAGATTTTGGGAATAATAAATATTAAATTTTAGAAGTTATTTATTGGTTATATTAATGAGTTTTAAGTCTTCCGCATTATATTTTGTTCATTATGATTGAAATATTGGTAAACGTTGGGGTTTAGATTGGTTGGTTCGGTCACATAGGAGGATAAGTGTGGCTGCCACTCGCGGCTCGTTTTGGGTCGTGAAATTATGGTTTCTGCAAGTTGCAGCTACAAATTCTAAGGCTGATCATCCTTGAAGTGGAGCACGTAAAGTGTACAAGACAGAAGCATAGCCCCTGTTTCTGGAGAGCAGGCACATCCGGAAACTTATCTGAAGCACATTGCAGCACTAAAAGAATTCGATCAATCAAGCCTAATATAACTTGATCTAAGATTTCTTAACTAGCGAGCATTAGCATATTTTTAACCATAATACTACTCATTTCACTACAGCAAACAAGGACTATCAGCTAATGTCAACAACAACAATTATATCAATAAGACACTTCCACCGTCAACCCATCATATTCCAATAACTCAGAATTATAATAAGAGTAGTAAAAAAAGTCACTTTCACATTCAACCCATCATACTCAACACCAAGACAGTACAAGTCAATTGAAAATGACGCAATGATGCATATAATGTGAACCTAGCAAGTGCGTCAATTGGGCAGATGTGCCACTCCAATCCATAATATATATACAAAATAGCAGCTAGGCAGAATTGTCACCCTAATCCAAATGAATGAAATGTAAATGAAGATTTATTTAATATCACTCATTCACAAAAGTCATTTTCAATCCTCCTTCCATCATATTTCTCTTGCTTATGCATTTCACTACAATTTACAAGAATTAACAATTCAAAATTCTTTATCCATCATTCCAATTTCATTTCAAGTCCACAAGGATTTAATTCAAGTCAATAAATACTCACAGCAAGAATCGAATCAAGAAAACTGAATAGTTGTTCCCTTCTCGGTCATTAGGGCGACTTGAATGGCAATGTCAAATCTTCCACGGCTTCTTCATCCTCACCCCATATCTTGGTTGTGGGAGAGCCAAATGTTAATTCTAATCCTCAAGATTTTTATGCAGAACTGCTAAGTCCAAATTAACAAACCCAAATCTTGACTAAAACAATAAAAAAACCTATTGAGATAAAGCGATATGCAATGGAAGAAGGCTTACACCAACCTCTTCTAATAAAGCTTTCACATGAACAAATTGATCTGCAAGAATTGAGAAAGCTATTGCCTACAAAACCAGGAAGTCCATGTCATGGCCTTATCAAATGACTGGATGGTTTCATTAATTTTGGCTAAGACTTATGACTTGGCTTTGTCGAAGAATAATTATGGAAAGCTATTAAATGAAAGCGCAAGGGCTTGAAGCTACAAGTCACACACAAGCTGAAAAGTTTGGTGGCGAAACTAACATTTCTAGTTCTAACCAGCAAAGGAATTCGTTGCCACAAATAAATGTTGGAAACAGAGGTGTTACTGGGGATGATGATGAGCGTGATCTGGTGGTCCAAGTGAGTGAAAATTCTGGGCAGCATTCTAGTTTGAATATATTGTTGTTTCTACATGTGTTAGGGATATGCAAAACGAACTGACATGAGATGCAAATTGTGTATCAAAATCTGGGAATGACCATGTTCAATAATCAGGTGATGGATCAGTTGGCTACTTTGCTGCTAAGACGGGTGAAAGTGTAGGTGAAGAGCACACTAGTTTGACTGATGCTAATGTAATAATTCTGACAATGTGACTGAAGGGAATCGGTACATAATTCAGATTGGAGTGTGGTGACAAAGAAAAACTTTTCAGGTGTTAGAATTGGTTCACCAATTCGTAACAGAATGCAGCAAATTGTAGACAGTCAAGCTACGAACCCAAGTACTCGAGCAATTGTTCCAAAGGAGGTTCCGTGTCTCAACACTTCTGATGCTCTTTTGGATAATATTATGTATAAAATCAATCCAACTACTTCTAAATTGTTATTGCTAATCAAGAAGTAATTAATACATTAAAGGAAAATTAGTTTGCTACTATGTTTAATATTTCTCCTAGAAGAATGCAGTAACAAAAAAAAGCATGAAAGAAAGACTAGTTGGAATGGTGAGATGACCTAGGAGTTTATTTCAAAGCACCTACCATTGGAACTAGCAAAGCAAAATCACATGAAAATGTCAACTAGAACCAAAAAAAACAAAGAAAAAGTGATGAACACTTATTGGATAGATTTGAAGAAGAAGACAAGAGAAAGTTCTCCAACATTCTTCTTGGCTTTTATAAGTTTGCATTACTTAAGCATCTCATATGTAATACCATCGTAGACTATCTAATTATCTCTGGCTCTTATTTTTTCATGGTAGGTTCTAAACCTCGTTAGCATTGGTAAAGTACAATTTAGTTCCCTTTGCTTGTACTTATCCCATTAGAGGATTTTTATTTGATTATTAATAAAGACCACCGAGTACAGTTGGAGTAGTTCTTTCAAAAAAATCAAGAAAACTGAGCAAACCACAAACCAATCAATTAGTTGTTTTTAACCCTTCACAATAATACAGTACCCACATAGATGCTCGTCACCTCATCGATGCGAGACCGTCATTTCCACATTACACCAAGTATGGTGATATAACACACAAACACTTCAGGAAGAGTTAAAGAAAGACACAAATCAAAGTCTTTCACTTCTAAACAACCTTCGACCTTCAAATCCTCAAAAATTGATCTTTAGACACAAAATTCCCAACTTTTTGTAGTCATAATCAATTTTAAATGATGAAATAATCGATACAAAAGAAATATGATGTCAAAATTGCTTTCCCCGTAACATAAGGACCTTAAATATGAAATTTCAACCGAAAAAACAAGTACAAATAAACCCCCAAATCAAAGAATTGTGATTTCTTGTCTAATGCAAAAACCCCTAAATTTTACTCCAACAAACCAATGAATAAAAATGAAAACCAACTGAAGAAATAATTAAAGAATTAGATACTTACCCCTTGTTAAATAGAGGAAAATGCTTCAAAAATAACTTAATTTGAGCTCTGAAACTCCAAAAATGCTCAAGATACTAAATATGAAATTTAAATACATTGTTAGATTGCACCACTAATATTGTTTTCACTAAAACGATCGATATTCACTCATATGACTTCGGAATGCACGATTCATTTTCCATGAGTTCAAACAATTATATAGATTTAATCGTCCAATTGAAACTCAATTTTGTGCTCGTTTGCCAATCAAATTTAACTTTTACTTGTTAAAATTTATTTCATGGGTCGTGATAAAATCAAATCTCAAAATATCAAAGCAAACTTTCCAAATCAGTCCAATTATCATGCTAAAAATGAGAAGTTCCAAAATAATGTTTCGATCACAAAAACTAAAAGAGAACCTTTTTAATCAGCACATTTTTATCCCTAAACAAGGCCAAAACATTCAAAGATTAAAAATTAATTCGAAATTCATACAAAATTTCCACTCACAAATCAAATATGCTACTAGTTTGGAAAGAATATTTCGGATTCAATAAAATCATCAAACTCCCAAAGGAGGTAATTCTTTCAATTCAGTTTTTTATCTCACCAAGGTGATCACAATTTTGGAACTTTGGAAACCTCATCGAATCATTAATTTGATTGTAAGTCAAGAGAACTGATCCAATCTTAAACAAAATTTCACCTTCGATTGACATGCAAAAAGGCAGACACAAAAAATCATATCCCATGAAATCATAAGAATACTTAATGATAAACATCATCCAAGATTCTTTGACCCCATACTCCTTCATAACCCACATATTTGTGTGACTTCTCTGATGATTACAAAACATAGAGAGGCCATTTCACAGCACATCGAGACAACATGAAAACAAAAGTTCCTTCTTCGGAACAAGGTTATGCCATTTCTCCCCATTTCCTGATTCAACAAAAATGATGTCCCAGTTTTCATAATAAGAGTTAATATGCATGGTAGAAGTTTCCCAACGAAAATTCTCATTCACAAATATATTCGACTTCATCAATAGTATCCCAATTTGAAAATCATCCAAATGGCTCAAGAATTTAAACTTAGACTAACTATAATTCCCACATCATAACGTGAATTATATAAATCTCATATTGGATAATACCCACTACCTTATAATCTTTATGAAGGTCATTAAATCCAAACCATACATGAAAAAGCAACTAGTGATAGCACTAGGTATTTTGTAGCTTCACAATTGACATACTCCATATAAAACAAGTTGTTGCTCTCAATAGCAAGACAAATCAACCCATTGGTAGAACCTGACATTCTTAATGCCAAGGAGGTTGAAATTGTCAAGCTCAAGTCTGAACTGCATAAGGTGATCTCAAGCGGACCTGGTATCATTTAGGATAATGAGGAGGTGCTAAGCAAGTTGAGGGCTGAGAATGCACTGTTGCAAGCCAAGAATGCCTCAATTAGTGAGGAAATCCTGACTCTCAATAAGCAACTCATAAAAACTTATGAAGATGCAAATGAGTTGTTGTTTTTGCTTACGTGCACTTTCACCCCCATTCTCCCTCCGTCCTAAATGTGTGTAGTTGTTTCTATCTATCCCTATGTACTCAACTCTTGTGGCTTGGTGTTTTTGACATAATTTAGTGGCTAGTATATATGATCTGATGTCTTTTTGTTTTAACAACCCTGTCTATGCGTGTTTTTATTATCTTTTTACGCTTATATATGCATGTTCTGTGTGGCCAATAGCCCTTGATTCTCTTGTTTGACTAGTGTTTTGATTTGCATATGTTTAATTTCTCTCCTTTTCAATGATGTCAAAAGAAGGAAAGTTGTGTATACTTGTTATGTTCTATAAGGGTGCTCAGATTAAAGGGGGAACATAATTGTGTGCTCACTCGTGTAAAGAGTTATGCAGGTTTTTTCTCATCATTAAAAAAAGGGAAATTGATAAGAGCTTAGTGATTCTAGATGTTTTGATGATCTCATCACAAGTGCAAGGACCCAACCTCTGCAGAGTATGAAAAACTTGTCCAGGCGTCAAAGAGTTGGACAAGTGTAAAAGTTGTGCGCGCCAGGAAGTTGGTGAAGCGACGGAGTACTTCACCAATCAAAAGTGACAAGGTTGTTTCTTTGATGGATAATAACTCTTCATGGTATAAATCAAACCAACAATAACTCATTTACTCATTCATTCAAAGAGAGAATTTTCAATCTTCAAGAATAGCAAGGGAACTGATAGAAGCGCATTTATTGCTTTTTGTACTTACTGCATTTGTTTGCTTGCAATTGTTCTTATATTGTAGAATTCGTTTCAACTATGAAAGAAACGTTTCAAACACGGGTAAATCATTGTAAGGGTTGGGTTAAGGGTAACTTAGGTCTTTACTTCAAGTCTATATCAATCCGTTAGGATTAGAATTGAGAGCAGTGTTGTATCTGCTCAGGCTCAGCTAAGTGATTGAAATTATTACTTAGTGTGGAGATTAGTAGGTTAATTTCTCATTGTAACCGACTTTTATTCTTGCCTATTGAAGATTAGTAGAAGTGATTTTGAAAAGTCCTATTGAAAATATGTTGTGGTTTTTCTCCCATGAACAAGGAGGTTTCCACGTAAAGTTGCTTGTCAATCTTTACTTTCCAACAAGTATCGAATGCATTGTTAAGAGCTCTAACTAGTGATATGACAATTAATTATAAGAGATACAAAAACAGCACCACAATATATATATGGAGTCTTAGAGTAAATACGGAAATTTAAAGGCAGCAAAATGAGCCAAGCTAAGGAACTTTCAGTGTTCACACTTACTGTAGAGATGAGAAGAAGGAGAGCTCGAGAGATTTCTCATTTCATTTCGGTAACGGGTTTTTTCCCAATTAAAACAAGGAAATCAGTTAATTAAAGAGAGGAAATCAGTTAACCATACAAAAGAACAATTGCTAGGTCTCAAGTCACCAAATCTCTCATGAATCAAGCTTGCTAAAGAAGGGAAAAAACAGATTGTTACAATTACCGTATACTGTCATGAGATCACGTCTCTCTGTTGATTTTATCTCAGGTGACAGGGACTGAAAAACACATTAGAGAGGACAGCCTGTTTCTGATTCACTGGCGGTGCTGGGAAGAGCAACGGAGAAGGGGAAAGGTGGCTTGCCGGTGGAAAGGTGGCTGGATTAGGTTGTTCAACAGCATTTGCTGGTGGATCGGCGAGAGGAACATCGATGGTCGGAGCAGTGGAGGTGGCGAGGTGTGGTGTGGGCTGTGAGAGGCTGAGGGCACGTTAGTTTTGTGAGAAATTGGAATTGATTTAGGGATTTGGGTTTTGGACATATAAAAAGTAAAAAATAAGGAGAAAATTTTCAAAATGTAAATATTTTAACATTCAAGAGAACTCATTAGCAACACTTTAAATATTTAGTAAAGATATTAAAATTTTAATTTGTTACGTATCTTATTTATGTTTTTATTATTTGTTTTTTATTTAAAGAATACAATTTTTTTATAACTAATTGGAGGAATTTAGGGGAGATAATTTTTAAAAAAAGGAATTGTAACAACCTGTTTAGTCGTTTTGAGCAGCAGACTTTAATTCTGGAAAAAACTGGCTGAGACGACGGCACCACGACGGACCGTCATGGGAACGACGGACCGTCGAGGGTTCTCGTTCCAAAACACTTAGGAATTCTGAAATCTGAGTACAGAAATTGACTCTCTGAACTTTGTGACGGACCTGCAGGACGGACTGTCACAGGCACGACGACCGTCGTGAGCCCCGTTTCAAAACACTTCAACTTTTGAGAATTTGGTACGGGGAACGAGTCTCTGAACGTCATGACGAAAGTGCAGGACGGACCGTCACAGGTGTGATGGACCGTCACAGACTCCTTAGTGAAAAATGGAGTTCTAGATGTTGCGACGACCTGCATGACGGACCGTCGCAGGCACGACGGGCCGTCACAGGTTGCGCAAATCCCAGGCTGGGTCGGATTTCTTTACACATTTTTAGGGATGTTTTGGACTATTCCTGCTTTTATTATAAAGTTAGAGGGTTAATGTTAATAAGTCTAATTACTTGGGGGTTAAAAGAAGTAACCTTAAGTTAAGTAATGGGTTATAATTGCCATCTTTTATTCTTAATTATATGCTAATTAGGGTAAAAGAAAGAGGGTTTTGAATAAGAAAAAGAGAAAGAACAGAGAGAGAGAGAGAGAGAGAGAGAGCAGTCGATCAAAGAGGAGAAAACAAAGCTTGGGAAATTGCTTGTTGATCACTAATCTTCGGTGGAGGTAGGTTATGGTTTTTATGCTATTCGTAGTAGACTCTTAATAGCGAATGATATGTGTTGGTAGTATTATAAATTCTTCTATATGCTTAATTGTGAGCTTGCATGAATATGATTATGTGATTTGATAAAACAAGCATGATGAAAACTATTGAATCCCAAATCTTGAAAGAAACTTTAATATACACTATTAATGATGATGCCTTGGTATAAAAGAAGGCTTGATGAATTGACAGAAAGAGATTAGTGGATCGGAGTGTCACGTTCCGACACATAGTATTAGTGGGACGGGTGTCACGAACTGACACGTAAAATTAGGAGATCGGAGTGTCACGTACCGACACATATTAGGGGATCGGGTGTCACGAACCGACACGTAGAATTAGGGGATCAGGTGTCACGAACCGACACGTAGAATTAGGGGATCGGAGTGTCACGTACCGACACATAGTAGTAGGGGATCGGAGTGTCACGTACCGACACAAGAGGATGAAAGATAATGAATCTTGAAAGATGATAATATACTCAACATATTGAACTTAATTCCCAAATGAGCATGGTATTGAGGCCTGAGCCCTCAGGGATGAACTTGATGGTACTTATTGATGATTATAGTACTTGTTGTTGCTACATGTTGAGTTTATAGTTGTTTTATAATATTACTTGATATATATTGTTTTCTATTTTGAGTTGACCGATGATATCTACTCAGTACCCGTGGTTTGTACTGACCCCTACTTTTATGTTTTCTTCTTTGTTATTTGTGGAGTGCAGCAAACGTGCCGTCGCCTTCAACTCAACAGTGATTCTAGCAAGTCTTCGTCACACCGGATCTTCAGGGTGAGCTAATGCTTGTAGCTTGGACTGGATCTTCTTCTTCAAGTCTTGATGCCTTGAACTTCCGGCATGGACTAGCTTTTCAATTGTTTTAGTTTCTTAGAATACTCTTAGTTTAGTAATTTGATCGTAGATGTTCTTGTGGTGATGACTTCCAGATTTTGGGGATAATAATAATAATAGTTTTTGAATTGTTTTTATTAATGAGTTTAAGTCTTCCGCATTATTTTCTGTTGATATACATTGAAATGTTAAGGGTTAGATCGGTTGGTTCGCTCACATAGGAGGGTAAATGTGGGTGCCAGTCGCGGATCGGTTTTGGGTCGTGACAAACTTGGTATCACAGCATTAGGTTCATTGGTCTCATCACACAAGAACGAGTCTTGTAGAGTCTTAAGGAACGGTAGGGGGATGCCTTTACTTTTCTTTGAGAGGCTATAATACTTTAGGAAAATTCCATTCTTTCATTCTTTCTTTCGTGCTACTACTTGAGTCCAATTGGTATCTAGGTGATACAAATTGGTATCTGACCATCTTCACTCTATTTCGCAGATGGTTAGAACTAGAGCAACGACCGCACCAGCAGCGACCCCGGCAAGACAGGATGCGTCAGAGCCAGCCACTAGGGCTGTAGCTCGAGGAGGATCAGTGGCAAGAGGCCGTGGGAGGACGTCCTCTAGAGGAAGAGGACGAGCACCTAGCCCATCTGGTACTAGGGCGGTGACTCCTCCACCGACTGAGGAAGTGATAAGAGAGGGTGAGGAAGGGGAGAGTGAACAAGTGCAAAATGAGGAATTGCCACCCCAACCTACCCCAGAGATGATCAATCAGGTTCTTGCTTATCTTAGCGGGTGATCTGATCAGGGTCAGGCACCTCCAGTGGTTTCTGCACCAACACCTCCGGTTTCAGAGATACGACATGCGGCTACTATGGCTCCCTGTATGGATGCCTCAATGGAGATAGGCACATTTCCACGTCTGACTACTCGGCCTATAATGACAAATGATCAGCATGAACTTTTCAGTAAGTTCTTAAAATTGAAACCTCCAGTCTTTAAGGGTGCAGAATCAGAGGATGCCTACGTTTTTCTGGTTGATTGTCATGAGCTACTACACAAGATGGGTATAGTAGAGCGATTTGGTGTTGAGTTCGTGAGTTATCAGCTTCAAGGGAACGCCAAAATGTGGTGGCGGTCACATGTTGAGTGTCAACCACAGAGGCACACCTATGACTTGGGCATCCTTCTCTAGTTTGTTTATGGAGAAGTATATCCCCCGACTTTGAGGGATAGGAAAAGAGATGAGTTCTTGAGCCTAGAGCAAGGTAGGATGTCGGTTACTGCATACGAGGCTAAGTTTCGGGCATTATCCAGGTATGCCACCCAACTTTGTTTCAGTCCACAAGAGAGGATTCGCCGGTTTGTGAAGGGGTTGAGGTCAGAATTGCGGATTTCGGCCTTACAGGTAGCGGCTACGGCAAAATCCTTCCAAGAAGTGGTAGACTTCGTGATAGAGGTGGAAGGAGTGAAGCCAGATGACTTCACCACGACATCGACATCAAAAAGGTTTCGAAAGGGAGGTGAGTTTAATGGTTCTTACACTAGAGGACAGGGTTCCGGAGGTTACTTAGTTCGACCCGTTCAGTCTTCACTACAGACTGTAGTTGGGGGTCCACCTCAGACCGTTCAACACTTCTCTGAGAGACCTATGCTTGACTCTAGGGAGTGTTATGGATGTGGGGAGACTGGACATATTAGGAGGAATTGTCCAAAACAGAGTTACAGACCCCCAATAGCTAGAGGTAGAGGTGGTCATGGTAGAGGCCGTTTTTCTGGAGGACGTGGTGGTCGAGGAAATGGTGGTCACCAAAACGGCCGAGGTGATGGGCAAACTAGAGCCACTACGGCACAACATGGTAGGGGCAACGGACAGACTGGTGATAGGGCCCATTGTTACGCTTTCCCTGGGAGATCTGAAGCGGAGACATCAGATGCTGTCATCACAGGTAATCTTTTGATTTGTGATTGCATGGATTCTGTATTGTTTGATCCTGGATCCACATTTTCGTATGTATCTTCCTCATTTGCTAATGGTCTAAATTTACATTGTGAATTACTTGACATGCCTATTCGTGTTTCTACTCCGGTGGGTGAGTCTGTGATAGTTGAAAAGGTATATAGGTCTTGTTTGGTGAATTTTGTGGGGAGCAATACTTATGTAGACTTGGTCATCTTAGAAATGGTGGATTTTGATGTAATTTTGGGTATGACTTGGCTTTCTCCAAATTTTGCGATATTGGTTTGTAATGCTAAAACTGTGACGTTAGCCAAGCCTGGGGCAGATCCGTTAGTGTGGGAGGGCGACTACACTTCCAGTCCGGTTCGTATCATCTCCTTTCTTCGTGTTAAGAGAATGGTTAGTAAGGGGTGTTTAGCTTTCTTGGCACATCTCAAGGATGACACTACTCAAGTACCTTCGATTGAGTCAGTTTCGGTAGTCCGTGAGTTTCTGGATGTGTTCCCTGCAGATCTTCCTGGCATGCCACTGGATAGGGATATTGACTTCTGCATTGATTTGGAACCGGGTACTCGCCCCATTTATATACCCCCTTATAGAATGGCTCCCGCGGAGTTAAGAGAGTTAAAGGCCCAACTTCAAGAGTTGTTGAGCAAAGGCTTCATTAGACCAAGTGCATCTCCTTGGGGTGCTCCGGTTTTATTTGTGAAGAAGAAGGATGGGAGCTTTCGGATGTGCATAGACTACAGACAACTGAACAAGGTAACTATTAAGAACAGTACCCCATTCCTCGCATTGATGACTTGTTCGATCAGTTACAAGGTGCTTGTGTCTTCTCTAAAATTGACCTGAGATCCGGTTATCATCAATTGAAAATACGAGCAACGGATGTGCCAAAGACTGCTTTTCGAACTAGGTATGGGCATTATGAATTTGTGGTAATGTCTTTTGGTCTTACAAATGCCCCTGCTGCCTTCATGAGCTTGATGAACGGGATTTTTAAGCCATATCTGGATCTCTTTGTGATCGTGTTTATTGATGATATACTGATATACTCCAAGAGTAAGAAGGAGCATGAGGAGCATTTGAGAATGGTGTTAGAGTTGTTGAGGAAGAAAAACCTTTATGCGAAATTCTCCAAGTGTGAGTTTTGGCTAGATTCAGTGTCCTTCTTGGGGCACGTGGTTTCTAAGGATGAGTGATGGTGGATCCATCTAAGATTGAGACAGTGAAGAATTGGGTGAGACCTACAAACGTGTCAGAAATAAGGAGTTTTGTTGGTTAGCTAGCTACTACCTACCGCCGATTTGTCAAGGGATTCTCTTCTATATTGCTTCCCAATTAACGAACTTGACTAAGCAGAATGTTCCATTTGTATGGTCGGATGAGTGTGAGGAAAGCATTCAGAAGCTCAAGACTTGTTGACTACTACACCAATTCTTACCTTGCCAGTAGAGGGTAAGAACTTCATTGTTTTTGTGATGCATCCTATTCTGGGTTGGGTGCAGTGCTAATGCAAGAGAAGAATGTGATTGCTTATTCTTCGAGGCAATTAAAGGTGCATGAACATAACTATCCGACCCATGATCTGGAGTTGGCCGCGGTAGTATTTGCACTAAAGCAATGGAGACACTACTTGTATGGGGTTAAGTGTGAAGTCTATACGGACCATCGTAGCCTACAGTATGTCTTCACTCAAAAGGATTTGAATTTGAGACAGAGGAGATGGATGGAACTACTGAAGGACTACGATATCACTATCTGTATCATCCGGGAAAAGCGAATGTTGTGGCGGATGCTTAAGTAGAAAGGCCGGAAGCATGGGAAGTCTAGCTCATTAACAAGTTTCTAGACGCCCATTGGCTAGAGAGGTGCAGATTCTGGCTAATGACCTTATGAGGTTAGAAATAAATGAGAAGGGAGGATTGTTAGCTTGTGTAGAGGCAAGATCTTCTTTTCTTGACAAGATCAAGGGAAAACAGTTTGATGATGAGAAACTAGGTCGAATTCGAGATAAAGTGTTGCAAGGAGAGGCTAAGGAAGCAATAATTGATGACGAAGGCGTTTTGAGGATTAAGGGAAGAGTATGTGTGCCTCGTGTTGATGACTTGATCCACACTATTCTTACAGAGGCTCATAGCTCCGGATATTCTATACATCCTGGTGCAACCAAGATGTACCGTGACCTAAAACAACATTTTTGGTGGAGTAGAATGAAGCGCGACATTGTTGATTTTGTGGCCAAATGCCCAAATTGTCAACAAGTAAAGTATGAACACCAGAGGCCCGGAGGAACACTTCAGAGAATGCCCATTCCTGAATGGAAGTGGGAGAGAATTGCAATGGACTTCGTGGTTGGTCTTCCAAAGACGTTGGGTAAGTTTGATTCCATTTGGGTGATTTTTGATAGGTTAACTAAGTCTGCTCACTTCATTCCTGTCAAGGTGACCTACAATGCAGAGAAGTTAGCCAAAATCTACATCTCAGAAATCGTTCGGTTGCATGGAGTTCCACTCTCCATCATATCAGATAGAGGTACGCAGTTTACTTCTAAGTTTTGGAGGACATTGCATGCTGAATTAGGTACTAGGTTGGACCTTAGTACTGCGTTTCACCCTCAGACTGATGGTCAGTCTGAGCGAACGATTCAAGTGTTGGAGGATATGCTTCGTGCATGTGTGATAGAATTTGGTGGTCATTGGGATAGCTTCTTACCTTTGGCAAAGTTTTCATACAATAATAGCTATCACTCCAGTATTGACATGGCTCCATTTGAAGCATGTGTATGGGAGGAGGTGTAGATCTCCCATTGGTTGGTTCGATGCATTTGAGGTTAGACCTTGGGGTACTGACCTCTTGAGGGATTCGTTAGATAAGGTGAAGTGCATTCAAGGAAAGCTTCTAGAGGCTCAAAGTAGACAAAAGGAATATGCGGACCGAAAGGTTAGAGACTTGGAGTTCATGGAGGGTGAACAAGTCTTGTTGAAGGTTTCGCCCATGAAAGGGGTGATGCGGTTTGGAAAAAGGGGTAAGCTAAGTCCAAGGTATATTGGGCCATTTGAGGTACTTAAGCGAGTAGGGAAGGTGGCTTATGAATTAGCCTTGCCTCCAGGGCTGTCCGGAGTGCATCCGGTATTTCATGTGTCCATGTTGAAAAGATACCATGGGGATGGAAACTACATTATCCGTTGGGATTCAGTCTTGCTTGATGAGAATTTGACTTATGAGGAGGAACCGGTTGCTATTTTAGACAGAGAAGTTCGCAAGTTGAGGTCGAGGGAGATTGCATCCATCAAAGTTCAATGGAAGAATCGACCGGTTGAAGAAGCCACTTGAGAGAAGGAGGCTGATATGCGAGAAAAATACCCACATCTGTTTACAGATTCAGGTACTCCTTTTCGCCCTTGTTTTTTCTTCTTTGATCGTTCGAGGACGAACGATGGGTAAATTGGTATCTATTGTAATGACCTGTTTAGTCGTTTTGAGCAGCAGACTTTAATTCTGGAAAAACTGGCTGAGACGACGGACACCACGACGGACCGTCATGGGCACGACGGACCGTCGAGGGTGTCTCGTTCCAAACACTTAGGATTCTGAAATCTGAGTACAGAAATCGACTCTCTGAACTTTGTGACGGACCTGCAGGATGGACTGTCACAGGCACGACGAACCGTCGTGAGCCCCGTTTCAAAACACTTCAACTTTTGAGAATTTTGTACGGGGAACGAGTCTCTGAACGTCATGACGGAAGTGCAGGACGGACCGTCACAGGTGTGACGGACCGTCACAGACTCCTTAGTGAAAAATGGAGTTCTAGATGTTGCGACGACCTGCATGACGGACCGTCGCAGGCACGACGGGCCGTCACAGGTTGCGCAAATCCCAGGCTGGGTCGGATTTCTTTACACATTTTTAAGGGACGTTTTGGACTATTCCTGCTTTTATTATAAAGTTAGAGGGTTAATGTTAATAAGTCTAATCTTGGGGTTAAAAGAGGTAACCTTAAGTTAAGTAATGGGTTATTATTGCCATCTTTTATTCTTAATTATATGCTAATTAGGGTAAAATAAAGAGGGTTTTGAATAAGACAAAGAGAAAGAACAAGAGAGAGAGAGAGAGAGAGAGAGAGAGAGAGAGAAAGAGGAGCAGTCGATCAAAGAGGAGAAAAACAAAGCTTGGGAAATTGCTTGTTGATCACTAATCTTCGTGGAGGTAGGTTATGGTTTTTATGCTATTCGTAGTAGACTCTTAATAGCGAATGATATGTGTTAGTAGTATTATAAAGTCTTCTATATGCTTAATTGTATGCTTGCATGAATATGATTATGTGATTTTGATAAAACAAGCATGATGAAAACTATTGAATCCAAATCTTGAAAGAAACTTTAATATACACTATTAATGATGATGCCTTGGTATAAAAGAAGGCTTGATGAATTGACAGAATGAGATTAGTGGATCGGAGTGTCACGTTCCGACACATAGTATTAGTGGGACGGGTGTCACGAACCGACACGTATTAGATAGATATAGGGATCGGAGTGTCACGTACCGACCATATTAGGGGATCGGGTGGGTGTCACGAACCGACACGTAGAATTAGGGGATCGGGTGTCACGAACCGACACGTAGAATTAGGGGATCGGAGTGTCACGTACCGACACATATTAGGGGATCGGCTGCCACGAACCGACACGTAGAATTAGGGGATCGGAGTGTCACGTACCGACACATAGTAGTAGGGGATCGGAGTGTCACGTACCGACACAAGAGGATGAAAGATAATGAATCTTGAAAGATGATAATATACTCAACATAATGAACTTAATTCCCAAATGAGCATGGTATTGAGGCCTGAGCCCTCAGGGATGAACTTGATGGTACTTATTGATGATTATTGTACTTGTTGTTGCTACATGTTGAGTTTATAGTTGTTTTATAATATTACTTAATATATATTATTTTCTATTTTGAGTTGACCGATGATATCTACTCAGTACCAGTGGTTTGTACTGACCCCTACTTTTATGTTTCTTCTTTGTTATTTGTGGAGTGCAGCAAACGTGCCGTCGCCTTCAACTCAACAGTGATTTAGCCAGTCTTCCAACACCGGATCTTCAGGGTGAGCTAATGTTCTAGCTTGGACTGGATCTTCTTCTTCAAGTCTTGATGCCTTGAACTTCCGGCATGGACTAGCTTTTCAATTGTTTTAGTTTCTTAGAATACTCTTAGTTAGTAATTTGATCGATAGATGTTCTTGTGGTGATGACTTCCAGATTTTGGGGATAATAATAATAATAGTTTTTGAATTGTTTTATTAATGAGTTTAAGTCTTCCGCATTATTTTCTGTTGATATACTGAAATGTTAGGGTTAGATTGGTTGGTTCGCCCACATAGGAGGGTTAATGTGGGTGCCAGTCGGGCTCGGTTGGGTTTTGGGTCGTGACAGGAATAAATGCTTAAAAGTCTCATCAGTTACAATTATCAAAATACACCAACTTTCATCTCTTTTATCTCTTTACCATGTTCTAATAAATACGTCTTTCACCATTATTCTAAAAAAATCAATATCTAATTTTCTTAATCTTTTTTGTTTAAACACTTTTATTTATCAAAATAAATATCCAATTTTCACTAATTATTATTATGAAAATCATAGAATTAAAGAAGTACCACATATATAAATTTTTCAATTTTCACTAATTATTGTTATGAAAATCATAGAATCAAAAAATTCAATATTTAATTTCCAGAATTTTGTATCTTTGCTTAAATTGTATTTATTCTAATATGTATATCATTTGTATTTGTATTCATTCATGTATACCATTTGTATTTGTATTCATTCTAGTTTTCATGTATACCATTTCTATTTGTATTCATTCTAGTTTTCATGTTGTATTTTGTATAATGAAACTAGTATCTCTTGATTAGTTTGTATTCATTCTAACATTTATGTCAAATAGATATTTAAGAAATATATTTGTATTTCTATATTTTTTTCATTATTTATTTTTCTCTTCAGAATTTTTATTTTCTTTCCTAAGTCGTATTCATTCAAATATGTATATTATTTGTATTTGTATTCGTTCTAGTTTTTATATTGTTTTTATATAATGGTGTATAAAATATTTTTAAAAAATGATGAAAAAGTGAGAATGAAATATAAAATATTTGTTACAATCGTTAATTAAAAAACATAACTAGTAGGCTTACCTTGAAATGAATATAATTAGGAACAATAAAGATTCATAAACTATGCAACATGAGATTTTGAATGAATACAAATATTCATCGCATACATAGTAGTTTGAATACGAATTGAGAAATGATACAAAAATTTGAAGAAAAAACTATAAAAACAAATTAAACTAATAAAAGTTGTTCTTCCTATAAATAAAATACATAACTAGCTGACATACCTTTGGGATGAATACAAATTAGGGACAAGTACAATATTTATGAAACTATGCAACGTGAGATTTTTAATAAATACAAATATTGATAGCATACATAGTGATTTGAATATAAATTGAGAAGGAATACCAAATTCTAAAAAAGACTATAAATACAAAACAAACTAATAGAAAATTGTTCTTCCTCGACTTGGTCTTCAACAAGATTTTGAAATCTTCTACACCCATTTTTTTCTTTTATTAATAGTGATACAAAAAGATGCAAACAACAACTCTTTGATCGTCTCTCTTCCGTTATTTTAGTAGCGGATCCTACATTGTCCGTTATTTCTTGAGTAATATATATATTAAAAGATGAAAAATCGTTAGAAAATTGTTGATTAAGTTTCATACCTCTTGTAATCTTCTTAAATTCGATCATTAGAGAGTGATTTTATGGTTTTGATACCCTAAACGAAAATTGATCAATTTAATACTCAACTACAAACAAAATTTTTGAAAAATTTAAACAAAAAATAAATAGTAAACAAACCTAAAAATCGGATGAAGATGCATATCTTAATCAAAAGGATTGTTATGAATATTTTTGGAGATATATTTCCCAATTTCTGAAGAAAAAAAACTCAAAAAGAACGGAAAGAGAAGTGAGAGTTGAAAGATAAAGGAGAATTGGAAGAGTGAAATTAGTGAGAGAGAAAATAATTTTTTTAAAGAAACATACGAGAGATAATGAGTTGGAAAAGGTATAATTAAGGTGAGAAAAAATAAAAACTAAATTAGGACACACAATATTTTTTAAAATATTGACATTTTAATATTTTTACTAAAATTTATAAAATATGAATGTTTTTAATAATTATGTTAGAATTTTTGACTAGTTTACTAATTTAACCAAAAAGGAATCGTGATTCAAGTTGTGAGATGTATGTGTTTCAAATGAAATTAGGATTTGAAATTAGATCACACGTGTGAATAAATTATTAGTAACACTTCTCTATATAATTTTCTCAAGAGGTTTTAAATTATGTTTATTTTCTCAAGTTAATTTTTTTTGTGAAAAATTAAATATAATTTTTTATTTATAAAAATTTGAGGCCCCTAAAAATTTGTGCCTAAGGCATTGGCCTAAATATTTATAGGCAAGAGTTGGCACTAGGTTGTATAAGAACGAAGTTGAACCAAAAACTTATCATAATAATACGGAACTGGCATATCCCTTTCAAATCTATATAAATGATTTGTATGAAAAAATAAAAATGTACACAAACCTATCGAATAACCTACCATATTCAACTGTATAAAAATGATTTTAAAAGTAAGAATGAAGCAGTATTAAAAACGATTCAAACCTATTGAATTTTAGTGTGAAAACAACACCAAACTTAAAAATGATAGAATATACAAATTTGTTGAATTCCAACAACCTCTATGTTGAATCGAAATTGAGGACAAGCCACTTCCATGTTGCTTGTAAATTTTTTGCGCAACAAATCACAAACAGAAAATAGTAAAAAATATTAAAAGCAAAGTAATTTAAAAGAATCTAAACTGATTGGAGAAATTTAAGCATCTCATTTTAAAAATCAGTTATAATCCCTTAAAATATGAAAAATCATATCTTAATAGCAATTATGTGCTTATATATTAATTAGTTTTTTAAAAAAAGAATCTATTAATATTATATTCATATTTAAATAGTTGTTTATTGTGGTTAGATTTCTACTACTATATATTGAAACTTAGAAACTCCTATTCTAACTAATAATAAGTAATCTTAAATATGTCATATATAAAAATTTTCCTTTTTAATCATGTTTAGAGTACATTTTTTTCTATCATCTACAGTATTCAAGCTTATTAAATTAGGTGTTTGTTGGGTTTGAAAGTAATTGAGGTGTTTATGCGAAACATATAAATTGCAAATCAAAACGTTGATAAATTAGATGACAAAATCTTATACTAAAAATCAAAATATTATTTTATGAAATTTGGTCAGTTGGCCTACATATCAAAAACTAATTAAAAAACATTAAAATTGTAGAGAGAATATCTTTCCATAAACAAAACTCTTTAATTAACGAGTACATTGTGTACTATTGTCTTCTTGAGAAGAGGAGTCTTCAAATTATTGAGTATCAAACTTTTCTTCCGAGGAAATATCAACTCAAGAAAAGTAAAAACATTTATGATAATGTTTTGTCTTTTTTTTTAGAAAAAAATAAAATTAAACAATGTAAGAAAATCAGGACAAAAACCTAAAAAATCTCCTCTTTTGACTGGATTTTCTTGACAATACTTGATCCTCCTTCTTCATATGCTTGATAATCCCGTTCTTCACAAAATCTTTATGTATCACTTCTGCTTACCATGATTTAAAAATTTATGGATTAAAATTGGAGCCCTACATTAAAAGTTACGAGCAGAACTGAAAGTGAAGCTCATGCATTACAAATAATATGTATGAGCTGAAAGTGGACCTCATCTGTTAAAAGTGAGATCCATGAGTTAAAGTGGATCTCATGCGTTAAAAAGTAAGATACATAATTTAAAAAGTAGAGTTTATGCGTTAAAAGTAAGATGCATGAGTTAAAAGTGGAGTTCGAGCATTATAAGTTTGATGGGGTTGAAAGTTGATTTTGTTTTGAAAATATATTTGAATTTTTTTCACCTATAGTAGCACAAAATCTTCATTATCATCAAATTTGTTGCAAATTAATTCTAAACCACTTGAACATTTCCTCAATCATTTTGAACCATTGGATGATTGAACCATGTACTCTCATATCACCTGTTGGATTCGAAAGTATAGAATAATTGGCATTGTGGACACCTTTATAACTTAATTTACTCTATATCCACTTAATTTATTTTTGCTTTATTTTTTAAGGTTGGGCTTTTTAAAAAAGAAAAAAATTGTATGTCCAGGTTTCTTTGGCCTTTTTAAAACTTGGGGTATATTTATGAATGTGGGGTCACAAGTTTGTTTATTGTTTTTAAAACTTGGGGAAAAAACATAAATTTACAAAAATATATTATAATCCAACATATATTTTACCTATTTTTATATTAAAATGCGATTTAAAAAGGAACCTTGGGTTTTTAGAGCTTGCTTTGAAATTGGGTGTATAGAAAAAGTAGTCTTCCAATCCTGTCTGATGTGCAAATCAGATCTTCTACGTTCGACAGTATCTCTACTTGTATTACCTACTCTCATAATCTTTCATTCTCTTTTTCTTATACAATTGTTCACTCACATATACAAAACTTTTATCAAAAAAGAAAGAAGATTGCAAATAAGTTCAAGTGAAGTTGCATACTTCACACTAACGATTGAGAAGGTTTATATAGTTATTTCTCTTGTCAGAAACCCAATGATTTTTGAATAAAGGATCTTTGATCATATCCTTGATTCACTTTGTGATTAATTTGCTGATTCATGTTCATATCAGATATGTGCATGACAAATCATTTCTTTCCTTTATTTGATGATCTTGAGTCTTGAGTTGTTCTTTAATCTTGATTTGATTCTTCCTAATTGTGAGCTTGACTTCTTGATCATGTATTTCATCCTCGATTTGCCTTTATGATTTTACTTGAGAAAACTTCCTTGTATGCATTTCTTTGAATGTTGCAACCTGTGATGTTTGATCTGATTTATCAAATATTCACTTTCCTTATTAATTGGATCTCATCATGATTCCTGAAATCCTTCATGATTTTCTTCTCGTTCCTTTTCTGCATCATATGATTATTTAGGGAGTGTATTTGTCATTATTAAAACATATGACAATGAATGAGGTTAATAATATCTTGTCTTGTTATCGGAGTACAACTAACTCTATGTATATCCATGCAAATACATAGGGCCTATTCTGTAAGGGGGTTAATTGATTTCATACGCTTCTGATAGAGAAGAGATTGAAGGTTTGATCATCCATGAACTTGAATCAATTGATATAAATTAATTTTTAATAAATAAAAACATTCTTGATATATTTACTCTTGTACTAATCGAACCATCAACTTTTCCGCTCCTCTCTTTCTTCAAAACCAAAAAATTGCAGACATGTTTTCATAAATATAGATGAATTCAGAAATACAGCTTCAAACTCAAACTTCTTAAAACTGGATTCAGGGTACATACTTTTAAAATTACGATCTCATATCGAATACTCATAAAAGTTTGAATTGTTTTTTGATCATATAAGAAAAAATCGAGTTAGCATGAACTCGTTAGTTGTTGTCCAAGAGTTGTGTTCGTTATCGTCCATAGACCTTCAATCCCGATTGGATTGGCTTTCTTCTATTTGATTCTACCTTCCTCCATTTTTTCTTTTTCCTTGATAATGAAGATTGTGAATGTTTTCTGTCACGACCCAAAACCGAGCCGCGACTGGCACCCACATTTACCCTTCTATGTGAGCGAACCAACCAATCTAACCCTTAACATTTCAATATAATGTCAACAGAAGTAATGCGGAAGACTTAAACTCATTAATAAAACCAATTCAATAACTTCTAAAATTCAACATCTATTATTCCCCAAAATCTGGAAGTCATCATCACAAGAACATCTATCTCAAATTACTAACTACACTAAGAATGTCTAAAACTAAAACAAGTAAAAGCTAGTCCATGCCGGAAATTCAAGGCATCAAGACTTGAAGAAGAGATCCAGTCCAAGCTAGAAGCATTAGCTCACCCGAAGATCCGGTGTGACGAAGACTGGCTAGAATCACTGTTGAGTTGAAGACGACGGCACGTTTGCTGCACTCCACAAATAACAAAGAAGAAAACATAAAAGTAGGGGTCAGTACAAAACACGGGTACTGAGTAGATATCATCGGCCAACTCAAAATAGAAGATAATATATATCAAGTAATATTATAAAATCAACTATGATGCTTAACGTGTAGCATCAACAAGTACTATATCATTAACAATTACCGTCAAGTTCACACATGAGGACTCAAGCCTCAATACCATACTCATTTGGGAATTGGGTTCATTAGATTGAGTATATTTATTCATCTTTCAAGATTCATTATCTTTCTTCCTCTTGTGTCGGTACGTGACACTCCGATCCATATTTTACCCTGGTGCCGGAACGTGGCACTCCGATCCTCATATACTATCCTGGTACCAGAACGTGGCACCCGATCCATATACTATCCTGGTGTCGGAACGTGACACTCCGATCCTCATTCTATCCTGGTACCGGAACGTGGCACCCAATCCATATTCTATCCTGGTGTCGGAACGTGACACTCCGATCCTCATATACTATCCTGGTACCGGAACGTGGCACCCGATCCTCTATTCTATCCTGGTACCGGAACGTGGCACCCGATCCTCTATATCTATCCTGGTACCGGAACGTGGCACCCGATCCCCTAATTCATCAAGCCTTCTTTTATACTAAGCATCATCAATCTCATTATATAATTTATCAAGCCTTCTTTTATACTAAGGCATCAGCAATCTCATTATTAATTTATCAAGCCTTCTTTTACACCAAGGCATCATCATTAACAAGTGAATTAGGGTTTCATTCAAGATTTAGGATTCAATAGCTTCATCATGCTTATTTTTCCACAATTTCATAATCACAATCATGCAAGCATACAATTAAGCACATAGCAGGGTTACAATACTATCAATACATATCATTCACTATAAGAGTTCACTACGAATATCGTAAAACCATAACCTACCTCCACCAAAGAATTGGATTCAAACAAGCAATTTCCCACTTTGTGTTCTTCTTCTCTTCGATCGATTCCTCTCTCTCTATCTTTGTTCTTCTCTTTTTCTTATTCAAACCCTCTTTCTTTTACCCTAATTAGCATATAATTAAGGATAAAAGATGGCAATAATACCCACTAATTAACTTAAGGTTACCTCTTTTAACCCCCAAGTAATTAGACTTATTAATATTAACTCACTAACTTTATAATTAAGGCAGGAATAGTCAAAAACGTCCCTTAAAATATGTAAAGAAATCCAACCTAGACTGGGATTACGCAACCTGTGACGGGCCGTCGTGCCTGCGACGGTCCGTCCTGCAGGTCGTCGCAAAGTTCAGAGACCCAAATTTCCACCAAGGGTCTATGACGGTCCGTCACGCCTGTGACGGTCCGTCCTGCAAGTCCGTCACGAAGTTCAGAGAGTCGATTTTCAGTACCCAATTTCAGAATTTCTATGTGTATTGAAACGAGACCCTGCGACGGTCCGTCGTGCCCATGACGGTCCGTCATGGGGTCCGTCGTCTCAGCCAATTTTCCAGAAATAAAATCTGCTGCTCAAACAACTAAACAGGTCGTTACAATAGATTCCAATTTACCCATCGTTCGTCCTCGAACGATCACAAGAAGAAAACAAGGGCGAAAAGAGTTCCTGAATCTGTAAACAGATGTGGTATTTTTCTTGCATATCTGACTCCTTCTCCAAGTGGCTCTTCACCGGTCGATTCTTCCATTGAACTTTGATGGATGCAATCTCTCTCGACCTCAGCTTGCGAACCTCTCTATCTAAAATAGCAACCGGTTCCTCCTCATAAGTCAAATTCTCATCAAGCAAGACTGAATCCCAACGGATGATGTAGTTTCCATCCCCATGGTATCTTTTCAACATGGACACATGAAATACGGATGCACCCCGGACAGCCCTGGAGGCAAGGCTAATTCATAAGCCACCTCCCCTACTCGCTTAAGTACTCAAATGGTCCAATATACCTTGGACTTAGCTTACCCCTTTTTCAAAACCGCATCACCCCTTTCATGGGCGAAACCTTCAACAAGACTTGTTCACCCTCCATAAACTCCAAATCTCTAACCTTTCGATCTGCATATTCTTTTTGTCTACTTTGAGCCGCTAGAAGCTTTCCTTGAATGCACTTCACTTTATCTAACGAATCCCTCAAGAGGTCAGTACCCCAAGGTCTAACCTCAAATGCATCGAACCAACCAATGGGAGACCTACACCTCTCCATACAATGCTTCAAATGGAGCCATGTCAATACTGGAGTGATAGCTATTATTGTATGAAAACTCTGCCAAAGGTAAGAAGCTATCCCAATGGCCCCGAATTCTATCACACATGCACGAAGCATATCCTCCAACACTTGAATCGTTCGCTCAGACTGACCATCAGTCTAAGGGTGAAACGCAGTCTAAGGTCCAACCTAGTACCTAATTCCGCATGCAATGTTCTCCAAAACTTAGAAGTAAACTGCGTACCTCTATCTGATATAATGGAGAGTGGGACTCCATGCAGTCGAACGATTTCTGAGATGTAGATTTTGGCTAACTTCTCTGCATTGTAGGTCACCTTGACAGGAATGAAGTGAGCAGACTTAGTTAACCTATCAACAATCACCCAAATGGAATCAAACTTACCCAATGTCTTTGGAAGACCAACCACGAAGTCCATTGCAATTGTCTCCCACTTCTATTCAGGAATGGGCATTCTCTGAAGTGTTCCTCCGGGCCTCTGGTGTTCATACTTTACTTGTTGACAATTTGGGCATTTGGCAACAAAATCCACTATGTCACGCTTCATCCTATTCCACCAAAAGTGTTGCTTTAGGTCACGGTACATCTTGGTTGCACCAGGATGTATAGAATATCCGGAACTATGAGCCTCTCTCAGAATAGTGGTGATCAAATCATCGATGCGGGGTACACATACCCTTCCCTTAATCCTCAAAACACCTTCCTCATCGATTGTTGCTTCTTTAGCCTCTCCTTGCAATACTTTATCTCGAATTCGACCTAGTTTCTCATCATCAAACTGTTTTCCCTTGATCTTGTCAAGAAAAGAAGATCTTGCATCTACACAAGCTAATAATCCTCCCTTCTCATTTATTTCTAACCTCATAAGGTCATTAGCCAGAATCTGCACCTCTCTAGCCAATGGGCGTCTAGAAACTTGCAAATGAGCTAGACTTCCCATGCTTCCGGCCTTTCTACTTAAAGCATCCGCCACAACATTCGCTTTTCCCGGATGATACAAGATACTGATGTCGTAGTCCTTCAGTAGTTCCATCTATCTCCTCTGTTTCAAGTTCAAATCTTTTTGAGTAAAGACGTACTGTAGGCTACGATGGTCCGTATAGACTTCACATTTAACCCCATACAAATAGTGTCTCCATTGCTTTAGTGCAAATACTACCGCGGCCAACTCCAAATCATGGGTCGGATAGTTACGTTCATGCACCTTTAATTGTCTTGAAGCATAAGCAATCACATTCTTCTCTTGCATTAGTACTGCACCCAACCCAGATAGGATGCATCACAATAAACAATGAAGTTCTTACCCTCTACTGGCAAGGTAAGGATAGGTGCGGTAGTCAACAAAGTCTTGAGTTTCTATAGCTTTCCTCCTCACACTCATCCGACCATACAAATGGAACATTCTGCTTAGTCAAGTTCGTTAATTGGGACGCAATAGAGGAGAATCCCTTGACAAATCGGCGGTAGTAGCTAGCTAAACCAACAAAGCTCCTTATTTCTGACACGTTTGTAGGTCTCACCCAATTCTTCACTGTCTCAATCTTAGATGGATCCACCATCACTCCATCCTTAGAAACCACGTGTCCCAAGAAGGACACTGAATCTAGCCAAAACTCATACTTGGAAAATTTGGCATAAAGCTTCTTCTTCCTCAATAACTCTAACACCATTCTCAAATGCTCCTCATGTTCCTTCTTACTTTTAGAGTACACCAGTATATCATCAATGAATACGATCACAAAGAGATCCAGATATGGCTTGAAGATCCCGTTCATCAAGCTCATGAAGGCAGCAGGGGCATTCGTAAGACCAAAAGACATTACCACAAATTCGTAGTGCCCATACCTGGTTCGAAAAGCAGTCTTTGGCACGTCCGTTGCCCGTATTTTCAATTGATGATAACCGGATCTCAAGTCAATTTTTGAGAAGACACAAGCACCTTGTAACTGATCGAACAAGTCATCAATGCGAGGAAGAGGATACTTGTTCTTAATAGTTACCTTGTTCAGTTGTCTATAGTCTATGCACATCCGAAAACTCCCATCCTTCTTCTTCACAAACAAAACCGGAGCACCCCAAGGAGATGCACTTGGTCTAATGAAGCCTTTGCTTAACAACTCTTGAAGTTGTGCCTTTAACTCTCTTAACTCCGCGGGAGCCATTCTATAAGGGGGTACAGAAATGGGGCGAGTACCCGGTTCAAGATCAATACAGAAGTCAATATCCCTATCTGGTGGCATACCAGGAAGATCTGCAGAGAACACATCCAAAAACTCACGGACTACCGAAACCGACTCGATCGAAGGTACTTGGGTAGTGTCATCCTTGAGGTGTGCTAAGAAGGCTAAACAACCCTTACTAACCATTCTTTTAGCACGAATAAAGGACACGATACGAACCGGATTGGAAGTGTAGTCGCCCTCCCACACTAACGGATCTGTCCCAGGCTTGGCTAACGTCACAGTTTTAGCATTACAATCCAAGATCGCAAAATTCGAAGAAAGCCAAGTCATACCCAGAATTACATCGAAGTCAACCATTTCTAAGATAACCAAATCTACATAAGTGTTGCTCCCCACAAAGGTCACCAAACAAGACCTATATACTTTTTCTACTATCACAGACTCACCCACCGGAGTAGACACACGAATAGGTATATCAAGCAATTCGCAAGGTAAATTAAGACCATTAGCAAATGAAGAAGATACATAAGAAAATGTGGATCCGGGATCAAACAATACAGAAGCCATGCAATCACAAACCAAAAGATTACCTGTGATAACAGCATCAGATGTCTCCTCTTCAGATCTCCCAGGAAAAGCGTAACAATGGGCCACATTACTTGTCTGGCCGTTGCCCCTACCATGTTGTGTTGTAGTGGCTCCAGTTTGCCCATCACCTCTGCCGTTTTGGTGACCACCATTACCTCGACCACCACGTCCTCCAGAATAACGGCCTCTACCATGACCACCTCTACCTCTGACTATGGGAGGTCTGTAACTCTGTTTTGGGCAATACCTCTTAATGTGCCCAGTCTCCCCACATCCATAACATTCTCTGGATTCAGCAAGCTCGGTCTCTCAGAGAAGTGTTGACCGGTCTGAGGTGGACCCCCAACTACAGTCTGTAGTGAAGACTGAATTGGTCGGGCCGAGTAACCTCCGGAACTCTGTCCTCTAGAGTAAGAACCATTAAACTCACCTCCCTTTCAAAACCTTTTTGATGTATATGTCGTGGTGAAGTCATCTGGCTTCACTCCTTCCACCTCTATCACGAAGTCTACTACCTCTTGGAAGGATTTTGCAGTAGCCGCTACCTGTAAGGCTGAAATCCGCAATTCTGACCCCAACCCCTTCAAAAACCGGCGAATCCGCTCTTGTGGACTGAAACAAAGTTGGGTGGCATACCTGGATAATGCACGAAACTTAGCCTCATATGCATTAACCGACATCCTACCTTGCTCTAGGCTCAAGAACTCATCCCTTTTCCTATCTCTCAAAGTCCGGGGGATATACTTCTCCATAAACAAACTAGAGAATGAGGCCCAAGTCATAGGTGTTGCCTCTGTCGGTTGACACTCAACATGTGACCGCCACCACATTTTGGGCGTTCCCTTGAAACTTAAACTCACGAACTCAACACCGAACCGTTCTACTATACCCATCTTGTGTAGTAGCTCATGACAGTCAACCAGAATATCGTAAGCATCCTCAGATTCAGCACCCTTAAAGACTGGAGGTTTCAATTTCAAGAACTTACTGAAAAAGTTCATGATGATCATTCGTCATTATAGGCCCAGTAGTCAGACGTGGAAACGTGCCTATGTCCAATGAGGCATCCATACGAGGAGCCATAGTAGCCGCATGTCGTATCTCTGAAAGCGGAGGTGTTGGTGCAAGAACCTGATTGATCATCTCTGGGGTAGGTTGGGGTGGCAATTCCTCATTTTGCACTTGTTCATTCTCCCCTTCCTCACCTTCTCTTATCACCTCCTCAGTCGGTGGAGGAGTCACCGCCCTAGTATCAGATGGACTAGGTGCTTGTCCTCTTCCTCTAGAGGATGTCCTCCCACGACCTCTTCCACGGCCTCTTGCCACTGCTCTTCCTCAAGCCACAGCCCCAGTGGCTGGCTCAGACATTTCTTGTCTTGCCGGTGTTGGTGTTGGTGTTAGCGCGGTCGTTGCTCTAGTTCTAACCATCTGCGAAATAGAGTGAAGATGGTCAGATACCAATTTGTATCACCTAGATACCAATTGGATTCAAGTAGTAGCACGAAAGAAAGAAAGAAAGAATGGAATTTTCTTTAAGTCTTATAGCCTCTAAAAGAAAAGTAAAGGCGTCCCCCTACCGTTCCTTAAGACTCTACTAGACTCGTTCTTGTGTGATGAGCCCAACGAACCTAATGCTCTGATACCAAGTTTGTCACGACCCAAAACCGAGCCGCGACTGGCACCCACATTTACCCTTCTATGTGAGCGAACCAACCAATCTAACCCTTAACATTTCAATATAATGTCAACAGAAAGTAATGCGGAATACTTAAACTCATTAATAAAACCAATTTAATAACTTCTAAAATTCAACATCTATTATTCCCCAAAATCTGGAAGTCATCATCACAAGAACATCTATCTCAAATTACTAAACTAAGAATGTCTAAGAACTAAAAAAAGTAAAAGCTAGTCCATGCCGGAAATTCAAGGCATCAAGACTTGAAGAAGAAGATCCAGTCCAAGCTAGAAGCATTAGCTCACCCTGAAGATCCAGTGTGACGAAGACTGGCTAGAATCACTGTTGAGTTGAAGACGACGGCACGTTTGCTGCACTCCACAAATAACGAAGAAGAAAACATAAAAGTAGGGGTCAGTACAAAACACGGGTACTGAGTAGATATCATCGGCCAACTCAAAATAGAAGATAAATATATCAAGTAATATTATAAAATCAACTATGATGCTAACGTGTAGCAATCAACAAGTACTATATCATTAACAATTACCGTCAAGTTCACACATGAGGACTCAAGCCTCAATACCATACTCATTTGGGAATGGGTTCATTAGATTGAGTATATTTATTCATCTTTCAAGATTCATTATCTTTCTTCCTCTTGTGTTGGTACGTGGCACTCCGATCCATATTCTACCCTGGTGCTGGAACGTGGCACTCCGATCCTCATATACTATCCTGGTACCGGAACGTGGCACCCGATCCATATACTATCCTGGTGTCGGAACGTGACACTCCGATCCTCATTCTATCCTGGTACCGAAACGTGGCACTCGATCCATATTCTATCCTGGTGTCGGAACGTGACACTCCGATCCTCATATACAATCCTGGTACCGGAACGTGGCACCCGATCCTCTATTTCTATCTGGTACCGGAACGTGGCACCCGATCCTCTCTTTCTATCCTGGTACCGGAACGTGGCACCCGATCCCCTAATTCATCAAGCCTTCTTTTATACTAAGGCATCATCAATCTCATTATATAATTTATCAAGCCTTCTTTTATACTAAGGCATCATCAATCTCATTATATAATTTATCAAGCCTTCTTTTACACCAAGGCATCATCATTAACAAGTGAATTAGGGTTTCATTCAAGATTTAGGATTCAATAGCTTCATCATGCTTATTTTACCACAATTTCATAATCACAATCATGCAAGCATACAATTAAGCACATAGCAGGGTTTACAATACTATCAATACATATCATTCAGTATTAAGAGTTCACTACGAATATCGTAAAAACCATAACCTACCTCCACCGAAGAATTGGATTCAAACAAGCAATTTCCCAAGCTTTGTGTTCTTCCTCTTCAATTGATTCCTCTCTCTCTCTCTATCTTGTTCTTTCTCTTTTCTTATTCAAACCCTCTTTCTTTTACCCTAATTAGCATATAATTAGAATAAAAGATGGCAATAATAACCCACTAATTAACATAAGGTTACCTCTTTTAACCCCCAAGTAATTAGACTTATTAATATTAACCATCTAACTTTATAATTAAGGCAGGAATAGTCAAAAACGTCCCTTAAAACGTGTAAAGAAATCCGACCCAGACTGGGATTACGCAACCTGTGACGGGCCGTCGTGCCTGCGACGGTCCGTCCTGCAGGTCGTCGCAAAGTTCAGAGACCCAAATTTCCACCAAGGGTCTGTGACGGTCCGTCACGCCTGTGACGGTCCGTCCTGCAAGTCCGTCACGAAGTTCAGAGAGTCGATTTTCAGTACCCAATTTTAGAATTTCTAAGTGTATTGAAACGAGACCCTGCGACGGTCCGTCGTGCCCATGACGGTCCGTCGTGGGGTCCGTCGTCTCAGCCAATTTTCCAGAAATGAAATCTGCTGCTCAAAATGACTAAACAGGTCGTTACATTTTCAATCTTAGGGCTTTAGCTTCATAAATTTAAATAACTTTGTACTAAAAGAAGTAAGATAAAGTTAAATCAGGGGTCTAAGTTTTATAGAACCGCGTTTAAACTAAATACAGAGAGAGACTAAAAGTGGGATAATTTTGTTTGATGAATGAAGAATTGGCACAAATTATTCGAGGTGAAATGAATCAAAATTTTTATTAGACAAGGAATATATTAAAGAAAGAAACTACAAGAACAGATAAAACTCTTGGTTTTTTTTTTGAGTTCATCCTTGGCCTTACGCAATTTTTTTTATCAAATCCGCAAGAATCTATCATGCCCTGAGCTACCCCAAGACGCAGGCATGAGACCTAGGACCACAAGTGATCCCAAGTTAACCCTGTTGGCATGATCATGAGCATACTAAAGAAAATAAATTGATGGGGAGTTAAAACATATTTAAAATGGAAAATGGGGAATACCCATATATTATAACTGAGATAAATGATACTGATGAGTTTAATACAAAGAAGTTATTAACTCAACACTAAGTTGAATTTAACTATGCCTGAAAATAGCCTCTAACTGACTAGAAATGCTAGGACAGAACCCATCTAAGTCTAGAAAAAACTGAAACTAAATGACTAAGGAACTCATGATTGTTGTCCTTGGAGAATGAGGACTAACCATTGATTCTGCTGAACTAAAGATCGGGAATCGATCTAAGTGTGATTTTAATGCTGAAAACCTGAACCTACATCACGAGAAGATTTAGCACAGGTATGCATCAGTACTGAAAAGGTACTGATCATGTAGGATAGACTAAATATAAAATAAAACATAACTGAACAAGCATAAAGCAAGTATAATATTTTGAACATGATATACTGAATTCTGAGCTAATTGGATGCAATGAACAAATTTATAACATGCTGAGACTAAATACTAACTGAACTATAAATATGGTCAATGCAGAGATTCTGTCTGAACTGTGGGAGCTACTAATAGCCGATAATAAAACCACATAAGCTAAATGTGGAGTCTGATGTATACGCCCCATCGATATGACCCAATATACCATGTTAGAGGTATAAAGGCATGCTGGCGTGATCACTAAGCAGATGCCCACGGAGGGGACTTACAACCTACTTTGGCTTGTGATTTTGAGACTATTGGGTACGTTGAACTCTAGTCCAACTCGATATTATGCTACTCCCAATGAATTAAGTGATTAACATATTATGACTGAATTTCTGTAAATACTGGATAACTTAAAACTGAACATGCAAACTGAGAATGCAACATTTAATCTGATAATAATGCATTAATAATTGAGACATGTATAATTGAATAATTGAAATATCTGACCTAGCATGCGTAATTCAAGAACTAAAGGAATGCATAGCTAGGGTTCTGAAATTCATGCAATAATATGAGTAACAACATGATAATCTTATTTCGAACATACAACTAACTAATTCATGATGTTTTGTTGAAGTTCTAGAAACCCTAAATCTAATCATGATATGGGAATCAAGAATCTAACTAAAAACTAGGGATCAAAATCCACATAGAAGTATTTAGATTTTGGGGATGGAACTGAATAAACCTTGTTGAATTCTTGAACTAGATTCTTCACCTTTTTCTTTTTTTTTGCTTCTAATTTTCTAAGTTTTGATTTATAATTTTGACTTACGTAAGTTCTCGCAATGTTTCTAGGCTTAAACTGACTAAAATATGATGATTTAGGGCTTAAACGACGCGTCTTAGGGTTTAAACGAACTAGGACAAGACCAAAAGACCCCTAGAAATTTTTTTGTTGAACCAGACGATGACCTGGACTGACGGGCCGTCGTTCAAGTGACATTCTGTCGTTTGGGTTTGCTCGATAGGTCTTTATTAAAATGGGCATAACTTTTTACACAGAGGTTGGATTTTAGCAAACTCGGTGGTTTTGGAAAGATAAATCAATTATTTATTATTTCATAGGTTATGTGACACCTAATTCATTTTGTTCTAAGAGTTATGACCATTTGAAGTTGATCAAACAACATTTTCCCCCTAACGGATTACTTACATTCACCTACGGTCAAACCTGCGGATTGTAGATCGAACGACGGTCTGTGATGGTCATCTGTAGTTCATATCAGCGGCTGGGTAACTTGAGTCTCAATCCACGGACACAGACCATGGACCGTAGTCTAACTTACGGACCATAGACATGTCCGTGGATTGACACTTCATCGATTTTCTAGGCTAAGTGTTTGGGAAAGTTTCAATGGAAAACGACGGATGCACAGTAAGGTCCGTAGATCAGACTACGGTCCATCGATAGTGACCGCCAATTACACCTGCAGATTTCTAAAAAGTTGATTTTTGGTCTGTTTTGAATATGAGGTGTTACATAATCAATTGAAAAGGAAAACTAATTGTGATTTCATGTGAAATTATAATTGTTGTGATAAGTTATGACTTGTAAATGAGAACATAGATGAAGCGATAAGGGATAAAGGAAATTCAACAGTAGTTTTTCTTATCAATTGTCAATTCTTGTGAAACACTCTCTGGCTTTGTTCTTTTGTAATTTTTTGGATCAGTTTTGGTTTTAATAGTTATTTTTCTTATTTATGTATTGGTGATTAGCGCATTGTTATTTCCAATTTGTAAATTTCCAAAATCAATTTCACATGGCTAACACTGAGGTGTGGTTCGGACTTTGGATTGACAAAAACATTGTTTTTTTGTTTTTTTTTTTATCTAGGTAAGCATATTATCATTGAGGAGAAAAATGATAATGCTCATTAAAGATAAAGAGAGCTCCTACTATAAAATGGTTGTTAGAATATGATGTGAAAAGTGACGCCTCCTAAAACAAACATGGTTCTTTATCCTAGTAATTTCCAACATAACAGAATGAATAATGGTGAGTTCCTATCCATGTCAGGTTAACATCTTTTTTTTTTGTGCATTTCAACATATTTAACAGTTTCATTCTTGGACTAATTTCATTGTTTTTTACACACAATATGATCTTTAGTTGTTGGGGTAAAGTGATGCACAAGATGGATATTTCCAATCAATTTTAAAGATGTCAGATAGCTTTTGCTTTTTTTTTTAATTGATTCACGATAAACATTTTCAAAAAAAAAATAATCAGAGGTCATAGCTATATTTTGCATTGTACTTTCCTTTGGGTTTGCCATTTCTGAATTTGATCAAGAAAATAGTTCCAATTAATAAAATGAAACCTCGGTTAATGTGAATCCTTCTAATCCAACAATAAATTCCTTTGACAAGTCTTTTGGAATATAAAATTTATGAGACTTTTTAGCGTGATATTGACGCAACATCTTAATTGCACTATAGTATGGTGTCTTAATTTCTCATTTTTGGTGAATTTAAGAACAAAAATTGTCCAAATGATACTTAAGGTACTTACTATATTTTGTACCTATTGCACAAAGAAAATTAAAGGACCACATTTTGGATAATAATTATATAAAATATCTTTTGGAGACATTACTTAATAAAATATAAAAGCCCTAAATCTTCTTAGAGAGCTTAGTTTTCCTGCAAAACATGGAATCAAAACCCTACCATCGGCGGCGGCAAAAGCGGAGGAGACGCACAAACAATGCTCCATTTTCTTCCAATTCTTCTTTAGTTCATGATTCAAACTTTAGATCCATCCTTCTGCGATCAAATCTCATCCCCAAAATCCTCTTTAAGGCTTTTGGTGAAACCTCTCTTGCAATTCAGGTATGTTTCAAAAATCTAGCTTACCAGCATTGTGCGACTAAGTATTGATTGTTGGATCGGAAAAATTTCAATGGTTAATTTGGAAAAGGAAGCAGTTGAAGCTAATGTTGGTTGGAGCTGGTTCAATTAGTATGGTTGTATTTGACAAATGAAGGTGTTGAAGTTAAGCTTATGCAACATTGAACTTCATCACCAAAATATTTGCCAAAAATTAAAATTTATTCAATACTTAGATGAGCATGTTGAGATTTTCAGCATCAAACCAAAATTTCAAAGTTGTGGTTAATTAGCCTTTATCAACAACGAAGAGAAGAAAGGAATGTCAAATCAAGAAATGTGGCTATTAAAGAAATGGAATTGTATGACTATGATTTGTTGAATTAGCCTTTTTTAACCATGAAGAGAAGAAATTAAATGTAAATCAAGAAATATAACTAGTGGAGAAATGAAATTGTATGCTTGTGATTTCTTTATTTTGGCTACCGGTGAAAACAATGAAGGTCATATTCCAAAAGTGGGAGGGCTTGAAAATTTCAAAGGGGAGAGAATTCATTCTAATGATTATCAATTTAGTAAAAATATGAACATAAAGAAGTATTTGTTGTTGGATCTGGAAATTCTTGTATGGAAATTGGTTTTAATCTTTCAAATTATAGAAGACACACATCAATTATTGTTAGAAGTCCAATAAGTTTCACTATTTTGTCTTTAATTAATTTTTATTTACATCAATATAGGTTTGCAATTGTTGAATTTTGTAATTGATATCGATGATATTTTGTCACTTTAATTGGTACCTCAATTATTTTACTTGGTATATATTACTTTTTACTAGAACATGTAGTATTATAACTTTGTTTGTCAAGAGATTGGTGTTTCTTGACTATCAACTTTAGGCCAAACCCTTAAGAGAAAAGGCTGCGATTCAAACATGATTTTCATTTTGTTTCCTTGATCACCGAATCATTATACTCTTATATGTGAATTCTCGTTTCTAACAGGATTTCTCATGATTTTTATTTTGCTTGATTAACAGTCAGTTCATTACTGTTAAATGAAAATTATTAATTTAATTGAAGTTTTATTTCTTAATATTTGATTGGATCTTGTTTTCTTCTTCCCTAAAATGCGCCATGAGAGCTCCGCCAGGCCCGTAAAACTAAAAATAAAGGGAAATCTACATAGATGTGCTATGTAAAGAAAAGGGTAAATATTTTTCATCTATAGAAATAACATTTTTCTCATGGACACATACTGTACATTCATAATACAATTTTGATACATATAACGAAAAACAATTTATAAAGCACATATATTGTAAGTTTCATTTATTAATAATACATATAACACATTTTAATACACTTATGATACATTGTATCAGTTTCATACCAAAGATAGCATAATATACTTAGAACAATTACAATACATTTACTTTGCAGGCATAATTTATTTTTTGTACATAACAGATATATCATAATATTGTTATGTATTGCTATAGATGGAAATAAAAAAAAATGTCTCTACAATAAATAATAATCCATCAATAAATACTCACCCAAGTAGTTTTTCCAAAATGAATAAAAAAGAATTAACTTAAACATCCATTACTCAATTGATTAAACTAAAATTTGCTAAAATATATATTTGATGACGTATTGTTTGTTTGTTGAAGAATTGATCGTAAAACATGTGATTTATTAATGGATATGAAACATGGATAAATTTTAGGAATTACATAATTTTAAAATAAATTAAAAAATTTCCCTCTTTAGTTTGTAATTACATTAAATCCTTAAAAAGTAACACCAATCAAATACATTAATATGTAACTCGGATATATTAAAGAGTATCTCGAATACATTATCACATAAATCGGATACAAAATATATAACTCAGATACATTAAAAAATAGCTCGAATACATTTAAAAAATAAGAGATTTTGGAGGTTTCTAAAAATAGAAGGGGATATTAAAAACAAGAGAAACATAAGACATGTATTTCAATAATTTTTTCATGAAACATGACATCATAGTAGTTAGCCCAACTATTTTTTTTTGTTTTTTCTCCCGGTGTTCGGTACCCACAGTGAAGCCAAACTAAATCAAAATTCACGCCAAGAAATCCCAGGTTAAGGAGTAAAGAACTCCCTATCTAAGGTAACTCCGTACCCAAGGGGACTCGAAGCCGAGACCTCTTGGTTAAGGAAGAAACAGTACTTACCACTCAACCACAAACCCTTATTAGTGTGAGCCCAACCATTAACCAACGGAATAGATTAACCTTTTTTCTAAAAAAATATTTTGTTAGTTGTTTTAAAAGTTTTGTTCCATGTTTTAAAAGACATCCAAAGACCATTTTTCTTTCATAAAAACACTTTTAGAAAAGAAAAAAAAAGCAGGACTGCTAACTTTCACTTACGGTCAGACCTACTGACCGTAGATCGAATGACCGTCTGTGCTGGTCATCCGTAGTTCATGTCAGAGGCTGGGTAACTTGAGTCTCAATCCACGAACACAGACCACGGACCGTAGTCTGACTTACGGACCATAGATCTATTTTTGAATCGACACTTCATCGATTTTCTGGGCTGAGTTTTTAGGAGAGTTTCAGTGTCAAACGACGGATCCACAATACGGTTCGTAGATCAAACTACGGTCCATCAATAGTGACCGTCGATTGCACCGACAGATTTCTGAAAAGCTGATTTTTGGTCTGTTATGAATATGGGGTGTTACGTTATCTCACCCTTGAGAACAATCGTCCTTGAATGAAGACTTAACTAGCTTAAATAGAGGGAGAGAGCTTCAATACCTACTACTAAACACTGAGGACTGAGTTTCTGACTGAATTGGGTTCCAAGAATATGCAAATACGCCGAAAATGCAAGTACAAATTGAGGGAACATGATTACAAGGCCGAATTCACATATGAATGACTGAAAAATTGAAGAGGAACTACTACCTCAAGCTGGAGTGGAATTGGAAGGAAAGAGGTGAGGATACTTGACTTTCATGGTTGCTTTTACTTCCTAAGTAGCTCCCTTTATGGACTGACTCCTTCACAGAACCTTGACTGAATCGACTTCTTTGTTTATCAACCTTCTAACCTGATGGTCAAGAATCTCAACTGGTACATCCTTATAAAAAAGCCTATCTTTCACAGCCACACTCTCTAATGGCATCATAGAAGCTGGATCACCAACACACTACTTCAAAAGTGAGATATGGAAGACCGGATGCAATGCTGCTAATTCTAATCGCAACTCTAACTCATATGCCACTTTGTCAACCTTTTTCAAGATCTTGTAAGGGCCTAAATATCTAGGACTGAGCTTCCCATTCTTGCCAAATCTCATTACCCCTTTCAGTGGTGCCACTTTCAAGAAAACCCAATCATCAACTTGGAACTCTAGTTCCTTTCTCCTTACATCTATATAAGATTTTTGACGACTTTGGGTTGCCTTATGTCTATATTTAATGAGTTTCACTTTCTCCATAGCATAAAGGACTGAATCTGGCCCTATCAAAGTTGTTTCACCTACTTCAAACCAGCCACTATAGATGTACATCTACGCCCATACAATGCCTCATAAGGGGACATCTGAATGCTGGAATGATAGTTATTATTGTAGGAGAACTCAATAAGGGGAAGGTGATCATCCCAACTACCCTTGAAATCGATCACACAGGATCTCAACATATCTTCTAGGGTTTGAATGGTATGTTCTGCCTATCCATCCGTTTGCAGAGAAAATGATGTGCCAAGGTTAACTTGAGTACAAAGACCTTCTGAAATGACTTTCAAAAATGAGAGGTAAATTGAGGACCTCTATATGAGATGATAGACAAAGGAACCCCATGCAACCTCACAATCTCATTAATGTAAATCTTGGCATAGTCCTCTGCCAAATCTGTAGTCCTTACCGCCAAAAAGCGAGAAGACTTATTCATCTTGTCAACTATCACCAAAATAGAGTCATGTTGTCTGCGAGTATGAGGTAACCATATGATGAAATCCATATTGATTACTTATCACTTCCAAGTAGGAATGTCAATCTCATGAGTCATACCCCCTGGTTTCTGATGTTCTACCTTGACTTGCTGGCAATTGGGGCAGTTATTCACAAAATCTGCATATCCCTCTTCATGCCATTCCACCAATAGATTTCTTGCAGGTTGCGGTACATCTTAGTGGTACCTGGATGAATAGAATATCTATATTTATAGGCTTCTTCAAGAATATGTTATTTCAGCTCGCCCACATCAAGAACACATTATCTACCTTGGTAGCGAAGTACACCATCTCCCCCCTGTGACAAAACCTCCACTCTTTGATTATGGATTGCACTTTTAAGTTCAAGCAAGATTAGATCATTGTCTTGATTTTCCTTAACCTCCACTACCAAAGAAGATTTTTCCCCATTCTGAACTATTACACCACAGTCTGATACGCTCATAAGGTGAACTCCCAAGCGAGCCAGCCTATGAACATCCTTCACTAGTTCCTTCCTTTCTTCCTCAATGTGGTCTACACTACCCATAGATAATCTACTAAGAGCATCTGCTACTACATTCGCCTTACCAAGATGGTAATTCACACTTATATCGTAATCCTTAAGGAACTCAAGCCATCTCCTCTGGCGAAGATTCAACTCTTTCTGGGTGAACACATATTGAAGGCTTTTATGGTCAGTGAACACATCTACATGAACACCATACAAATAGTGTCTCTAGATCTTGAGTGAAAACACCACTTTTGCAAGCTCGAGGCCATGATTTAGATAGTTCTTCTCATGCACCTTAAATTTTCTAGAAGCATAAGTTATAAGCTTATCTCGTTACATTAACACACAACCTAGGCTAACTTGGGATGCATCACAATAGATCACATAGACCTCTGAACCCTCTGGTAGAGTCAAGACATGAGCTGTACGCAATCTAGTTTTCAATTTGGCAAAGCTTTTCTCACAATCATCTGACCATTGAAACTTGACCATTTCCTGAGTTGACCTAGTCAATGGTGAGGCTATGGATGAAAATTCTTCCACAAACCTTCTGTAATAACCTGCTAGACCTAAGAAACTTCTAATATTTGCAACAGAGCTAGTTCTAGGTCATTGTTTCACTGCTTCTATTTTCTCCGAATCCACTCGAATCACCTCACTAGATCCAATGTGACCAAGGAAAGTAATGGATTTCAACCAGAACTCACATTTGCTAAACTTAACGAATAACTAGCAATGCCTAGAGTAAATAAGGATATCATCAATGAAAATGATAAAAACAAGTCCAAGTATTGTTCAAATATTCTGTTCATCAAATCCATGAAAGTTGTTGGAGCATTGATTAGTCAAAACAACATAACTACAAATTCATAATGACCATACCGAGTTCTAACGGCAATTTTTGGAATGTCACTATCTCTTACTCTAAGCTGATGATAGCCTAATCTGAGGTCTATCTTTGAGAAATGGTTAGCACCTAGAAGTTGGTAAAACAAGTCATTAATCATGGGGATGCGATACTCATTCAAAATTGTGGCCTTGTCCAACTGTCTAAAGTCAATTCACATTCTGAGAGAACCATTATTCTTCTTTATGAACAACACTGGTTCACCCCATGGAGAAATACTAGTCTAATGAAGCCCTTATATAGAAGGTATTTCAACTGATCTTTCAATTTTTTAATCTCCACTAGAGCCATTTTATAAGGCGGGAAATAAATAGGCTGGGTATATGGATGGAGATCAATTCCAAAGTCGATTTCCCTTTTGGGAGGGACTCTAGGAAGATCTTCTGGAAACACTTCTGAAAACTACAGGCTACTGGAATTGACTCAAGAGTTAGGGTTTCATAACTAAAATACTAACCCAAACTAGATGATAAAGATAATCCTTAGAGATCATAATCGGACCTTAAGAAAAGAAATAAATCAACTCATAGGCTCTAAGCTACTACACTTCGACTCTAAGATTGGTTCGTCTTCAAACTGAAATCAAGCAATCATACTTCTACAATCGACTGAGGCATAATAGAAATGTAACCAATTCATGCCTAAAATGACATCAAAGTCTAACATTTCTAACTCTACAAAATCTGCTGAGGTGACCTTCTGACAGACCGTGACAGGGCAATTTCTGTATACCTGTCTAGCTATAATTGGGTCACCAACTAGAGTAGTTTTTAAAAAAGGTTCAGAGAGAGTTTCTTGACTAACACTGAATTGGATTGCTATGTAAGGAGTTACAAAAGAAAGAGTAGCCCCTAGATCTAACAATGCATAAACATCATGGTCAAAAACTTGTAGCATACCAGTGACTACATTAGGAGAACCTTTCGATTCTGGCGTGCCTGAAGAGCATACAACTTGTTCTGGCGCTGATTGCCACATGTACTAGATGATTTGCCCTGCTGAGTCGATTGACTTGCTTGTGTTGCTGAAGTTTTAGACTAAGCTCTACCATTACCACCTCTTTGACCCTATATAGAAGGAAAATCCCTCAACACGTGACCAGACTGACCGCATCCAAACAACCTTATTTTCCTACGAGGCACTCGCCTGGATGATTCCTACTATACCTAGGGAAAATGGGGTGAGTCTTGGTGCCTGAAACACTTCCATGAGACTTAGATTTGGTGCCCTAACCTTCTGATCATACCTGTTTTTAGAGGATAAAACACTAGTTTATGAAGGGTTTGGGGTTAAATTTTATGTCGACTCTACGAACGATTTCCACCACCCAATTTCTGCTGAGAATAGTCATAGTTCCCAGTCCTAGACTTCTTATTCTCCTTGGTATGTTCCCTAAGCTTATCACCCTCAACCTGTTGAGCCTGATGTTCATATCTCCTTGTAACATAGCATTTCTACACTCAATTTTCACCAAATCTGACACTCCATGCAAGAACTTATTCGTCTGAGCCCTAGAATAAACAATCATGTGAGGAGAATACTTAGAGAGTTGGTATACTTGAACCCATAATGTTGGACCGTCATGTTACCTTGACTTAAGTTCATGGATTCCTGAGCCTTTGCTTCTCTCAACTATATTGGGAAAACATGTCGAGAAGGTCTCACTAAAGCACTCACAAGTAAGAGGAGTTGTATTTGTACCCCTATTTTTCTTCCACTAAGTGTACCAGATATGAGCAACATCTTTCAGCTGGTATGATGCCAACTCAACTCGATTATTTCCAGTGACCTGCATCACCTCAAAGATATTCTTGATCACATCTAAGAAATTACGGGGGGATCTTCACTAGTCTACGATCCTAAGAACTCCGACAGAGTAATTCTTACAAAGTCACGGACCCTTATTGTTGTTGATCAACCATTAATATTCATAGGAGCTTGAACCCGCTGATTGTTCTGGTTGGCGACACTTTAAGCCAACATCTAAATGGCATTCCTGAATTCAGCATTGGAGACTTCCTAATTTGGGACTAGAGGAGCTGCGTTTGCATTCATGGAATTTTCATTCCTAGCGTTAGCTCTACGAGGAGGCTTGATCTCAAACGTAGAGCGTCGAGTTATGATGGAATTAGATTATACCTTACGCACGATAAGAGTAACAATAAAGTGAAGTTTTTCCTAAAACACTTCATAGTCTCCCTCTCATTAGATGTGGTGCACTTCACACCCATGAAAAGGACTCTACTTAGTGCAAACTTAAACCTAATGCTTTGATACCAAGTTTTAACAAGTCCCGAGCTACCCTCGATACGCGGACACGGGCCCTAGGACCACAAGTGATCCCAAGCTAACTCTACTGGCATGATCATGAGCATACTAAAGAAAATAAACTGATGCAGAAGTTAAAACATACCTTAAATGAAAAGATGGGGAATACCCATATATTACTAAGATAAATAAAATATTGATGAATTTAATACAAAGAAGTTACTAACTCAACACTAAGCTGAATCTAATTATGTCTGAATATAGCCTCTAACTGACTAAAAATACTGGGACAGACCCAACTAAGTCTAGTAAAAAATGAAACTAAATGACTAAAAACAAACTGAAAGGAACTCATGATGGTTATCATCGGAGAATGAGGACTCACCACTGATTCTATTAAACTGGAGATAGATAATTGATCTAAGCGTGATTTGGATGCTGAGAACATGAACCTTCATCACTAGAAGATGTAGTGCACGTATATGTCAGTACTGGAAAGGTGCTAAGCATGTAGGATAGAGTAAAGTTGAAATAAAACATAATTGAACAAGAACAAAAGCAAGTATTATATTTTGAACACGATATACTGAATTCTGAGCTAACTGAATGCAATGAACAAATTTATAACATGCTAAGGCTGAATACTAACTGAACTATAAATATGGTCAATCTAATAGAGTCTGTCTGAACTGTGGGATCTACTAATTATCGATAATAAAATTATATGAGCTAAATATGAAATCCGATGTATATGCCCCATCGATAGGACCCAATATACCTTGCCAGATATATAAAGGCATGCTGGCGTGATCACTAAATTGATGCCCACAAAGGGGACATACAACCTACTTGGCTATTAGTTCTGGGACTACTGGATACGTTGAAACCTAGTCCAACTTAGTATTATACTACTACCAATGAATTAAGTGATTAACATATTATGACATAATTTATGTAAATACTGGATAGCTCAAAACTGAACATGCAAATTCAGAATGCAACATTTAATCTGATAATAATGCATTAATAACTGAGGCATGTATAACTAAATAACTGAAATATCTGACCTAGCATGCGTAATTTAAGAACAAAGAAATACATAGCTACGGTTCTGAAATTCATGCAATATAATCTGATTTAGAACATACAACCAACTAATTCATGATGTTCTGTTGAAGTTCTAGAAACTCTAGGTCTAATCATGATATGGGAATCAAGAATCTGACTGAAAACTAGGAACCCAATGGGTGAAAGGAACCCACTAGTTAAATCCCACATACCTAGTGGTGAAATCTATAGAGAAGTATTTAGATTTCGGGGCTGGAACTGAAGAAACCTTGTTGTGTTCTAGAACTAGGGTTCTTGACATTTTTCTCCTTTCTTGCTTCTAATTTTCTAAGTTTTGATTTATGATTTTGACTTAGTTAAGTTCTTGTTATGTTTCTACGCTTAAACGGACTAAAATCTGATAATTTAGGGACTTAAACGACGTGTCTTAGGGTTTAAAAAAACTAGGAAAGACCAAAGACCCCTAGAAATTTTGTTTCGGACCAAACAACGACCTAGACTGACGGGTCGTCCTTTGGGTCCGTAGTTTGGGTCTGCCCGATTGGACTTTACTAAAAACGATCATAGCTTTTTACTCAGAGGTTGGATTTTAGAACTCAGTGTCAATGGAAAGATAATTCAATTATCTATCATTTCATAGGTTATGTGGCATCTAATTTATTTCGTGCTAAGAGTTATGACTATTTGAAGTTGATCCAACAGCATTTCCCCCCTAACTGACTGCTAACTTTCACCTACGGTCACACCTACGGATCGTAGATCGAACAACGGTCCGTGATGGTCATCCGTAGTTCATGTCAGAGGCTGGGTAACATTAGTCTCAATCCACGGACACAGACCACGGACCGTAGTCTGACTTACGGACTGTAGATCTTTCCGTGGATCGACACTTGGTCAATTTTCTGGGCTGAGTTTTTAAGAGTGTTTCAGTGGCAAATGAAGGATGGACATTACGGGCCATAGATCAGACTACGATCCTTCGATAGTGACCGTATTACACCTGCAAATTTCTGAAAATCTAATTTTTGGTCCGTTTTGAAAAAGTCAAATACATTGTGATTTCATTTGAAATTAAAATTGTTGTGATAAGTTATGACTTGTAAATGAGAATATAGATGAAGCGATAAGGGATACAAGAAATTCAATAGTAGTTTTACTTAACAATTGTCAATTCTTGTGAAACATTCTCAGGCTTTGTTCTTTTGTTATTGTTTTGGATCGATTTTGGTCTTAATAGTTGTTTTTCTGATTCATATATTGGTGATTAGATGATTATTATTTTCCGTTGTAAATTCCCAAAATCAATTTTACATGGCTAACACTGAGGTGCGGTTCGAACTTTGGATTAACAAAACTTTGTTATTTTTTTCTTTTTTGTATCTAGGTAGCATATTATCATTAAGGGGGGAAATGATAATGTTCATTAAAGAAAAAAAGAGCTCCAACAACAACATGGTTGTTAGAATATGATGTGAAAAGTGACGCCTCCTAAAAGAAACATGGTTGTTTATCCTTAAGGTACTATATTTTGTACCCACTGCACGAAGAAAATTAAGGGAACACATTATAGAAAATAATAATATAAAATATATTTTGGAGACATTACTTAATAGGACATCAAAACCCTAAATCTTCTTAGCGAGCTTAGTTTTCCTGCAACACATGAAATCAAGACCCTACCATCGGCGGCACAGAAAGCGGAGGAAACGCACAAAAAATGCTCAATTTTCTTTTAATTCTTCTTTAGTTCATGATTCAAACTATAGATCCATCATTCTGCGATCAGATATGATCACTAAAATCCTCTTAAGACTTTTGGTGGAACTTCTCTTGCAATTCAGGTATGATTCAAAAAGCTGGCTTATCAGCATATGTGCTACTAAGTATTGGTTGTTGGATCGGAAAATTTTCAATGCTTAATTTGGCAAAGGAAGCAGTTGAAGCTGATGTTGCTTGGATCCGGTTCATTAAATATAGTTGTATTTGGCAAATGAAGGTGTTGAAGTTAAGTTTATGCCACATGCGATTTCATCACCAAAATATTTGCCAAAAATTGAAATTTATTCAATACTTAGATGAGCATTCAGCATCAAACAAAAATTTCAAAGTTGTGTTTAATTAGCCTTTATCAACAATGAAGAGAAGAAAGAAATATCAAATCAAGAAATGTGGCTATTGAAAAAATGGAATTGTATCATTATGATTTGTTGAATTAGCTTTTTAACAATGAAGAGAAGAATTGGAATGTCAAATCAAGAAATGTGGTTAGTGGAAAAATGAAATTGTATGCTTGTGATTTCTTGATTTTGGCTACTGGTGAAAACAATGAAGGTCATATTCCAAAAGTGGGAGGGATTAAAAATTCCAAAGGGGGGAAAATTCATTCTAGTGATTATCAATTTAGTGAAAATATGAGCATAAAGAAGTATTGGTTGTTGGATCTGGAAATTGTTGTATGGAAATTGGTTTTAATCTTTCAAATTATAGAAGTCACACATCAATTGTTGTTAGAAGTCCAATAAATTTCACTATTTTGTCTTTACTTAATTTTTGTTTACATCAATATAGGTTTGCAATTGTTGAATTTTGTAATTGATATCGATGATATTTTGTCACTTTAATTGGTACCTCAATTATTTTACTTGGTATATGTTACTTTTTACTAGAACAAGTAGTATTATAACTTTGTTTGTCAAGAGATTGGTGTTTCTTGACTGTCAACTTTAGGCCAAACCCTTAAAAGAAAAGGTTGCGATTCACACATGATTTTCATTTTGTTTCCTTGATCACCCAATCTTTATACTCTTATGTGTGAATTCTCGTTTCTAACAGAATTTTCTCATGATTTTTATTTTGCTTGATTAATAGTCAGGTCATTACTCTTAAATGAGAATTATTGATTTAATTGAAGTTTTATTTCTTAATATTTGATTGGATCTTGTTTTCTTCTTCCCTAAAATGCGCCATGAGAGCTCCGTCAGGCCCGTAAAACTAAAAATAAAGGGAAATCTACATAGATGTGCTATATAAAGAAAAGGGTAAATATTTTTCATCTATAGAAATAACATTTTTCTCATGGACACCTACAATACATTCATAATACAATTTTGATACATATACCGAAAAACAATTTATAAAGCACATATATTGTATGTTTCGTTTATTGATAATATATATCACACATTTTAATACACTTATGATACATTGTATCAATTTCGTACCAACCATAGCATAATATACTTAGAACACGTACAATACATTTATATTGCATGCATAATTTATTTTTAGTACATAATAGATGTATCATATTATTGTTATGTATTGCTACAGATGGAGATAAATAAAAAAAATATCGCTACAATAAATAATAATCTATCAATAAATACTCACCCAAGTAGTTTTTCCAAAATGACTAAAACAGAATTAACTTAAATATCCATTACTCAATTGATTAAACTAAAATTTGCTAAAATATATATTTGATGACGTATTGTTTGTTGAAGAATTGATCGTAAAACATGTGATTTATTAATGGATATGAAACGTGGATAAATTTTAGGAATTAGTTTTAAAATGAAATTACAATTTATCCTTCTTTAGTTTGTAATTACATTAATCCCTTAAAAAGTAACACAAACTAAATACATCAATATGTAACTCGAATATATTAAAGAGTATCTCAAATACATTATTTAATAAATCGAATACAAAATATATAGCTCAGATACATTAAAAAATAAACCGAATACATATAGCTCGAATATATTTTAAAAAATAAGAGATTTTAGAGGTTTCTAAAAATAGAAAGAAATATTAAAAATAAGAGAAACATAAGACGTGTATTTCAATAATTTTTTCATGAAACATGCCATCAAAGTAGTTAGCCCAACTATTTTTTGTTGTTGTTTATCCCCCGGTGTTCGGTACCCATAATGAAGCCAAACTAAATCAAAATTCACGCCAAGAAATCTCACATTAAGGAGTTAAGAACTCCCCATCAAAAGTAACTCCATACCCAAGGGGACTAAAGTCGAGACCTCTTGGTTAAGGATGAAGCAGTACTTACCACTCTACCACAAACCCTTTTAGTGTGAGCCCAACTATTAACCAACGGAATAGATGAACCTTTTTTCTAAAAAAATATTTTGATAGTTATTTTAGAAGTTCAGTTCCATGTTTTAAAAGACATTCAAAGATCATTGTTCTTTCATACAAACACTTTCAGAAAAAAAATAACAGGACTTCCCTTCCATTGCTACTCCAATAGTTAATACATGTAAATCTCAATTTCGCTAAACGCCAAGAACTTTATTCTACATGTAGTACATTTCACATTCCTATCTCAAAACAAAAGCAGACTTTGGATATTATAAGCATGCTCATTTGGCATCCTTAGACAAGAAATTATTGTTATTGTTGGCCCGGGCATTGCATAAGTCATCTACAGCATCCCCTCGTTCAAACACCGCGGCAGCCCCCATTCCAGAACCTACACATGACAGGACAACCATACAAGTTCAAGACTATATATATAGATCTAAACTTGCACCACATAATTTTTAAGAAAAAGAACACACCTATGCACATGGAAATCACACCAAAACGACAGTCTTTGCCACGGCGTTTCATCTCATGAAGCAGAGTTGCCACACAACGTGCACCTGAAAGGAAGGAAGGAACGAAGGGAGGATGTATGTGAGGCAAGATTTGATGATTTGAAAGAAATAAATGACTTCTTCTTTTGTCAAATATCAAATATTTTAGAACAAACTCTTTGTGAAAACGATTGCTTATATCAAATAATTACCTGTAGCACCAAGAGGATGACCAAGAGCCAATGCCCCTCCATTCACATTAACATTTTCAGGGTCAAGATTGAGTTTCTTTTGGCAATAGACATATTGGGATGCAAATGCCTGTCAAGTTAACATATAATTGTTTAGACAAAAAAATTGTGGTTTGATCTTGGAGGTGTTTTCATCAATTCAATATATTACCTCATTTATTTCAAAAAGATCAATATTGTTCAGCTCAAGACCAGCAGACTTAACAGCAGCTGGGATTGCAACGGCTGGGCCAATTCCCATAACAGCAGGATCCACACCAACAGCAGCAAAGCTCCTGCATTTCGAAGAAAATTACAAGCTATATTTACAACAGGAACTTTTGCTCCGCGATTCTGTCACTTATTCCTGCCACCAACCTATGTCTCGAATAGAAGTGACAAATGGGCGTGTTGGACTGAATTTGGGTGGGTCAAGATGAGCTGAGATAAATGAAATTATTTGGGCTGAAGTGATTTAAATGCAGGTCAAAAGTTACTAAGTTCTAATTATTTTATTTGTTTTTTAAAAAATTTAGTATTACTTTTCTTTATTACGACTATATATAGTATACCAAACAAAAAAGAAATGTCTTTTTGAAAAATTTTTGACAAAAACTCCCATGGATCAATTTGGGTGTGTATATCAGCCCAAATTTTAATGGGTTGAAATGAGCCTAGCTAATGATGGACGGGTCCATAATCAGCCCAAACTTGTGCTGATTGTGCGGGTTATGATTTCATAGGCTAGTTTTGCCAACGCTAGTCTTGAGTAAATACTTTTTCACTTGACATTCCACTTGTACATTTTGTGAAATTCGGGAACAACTCCATTTTGGGTCTTTCTAGAAACATCAAACTACATGATCCTCATGGACTCTGCAATGCTCTGCCTTAGCAGCTGCAACTGATGAGAAATAGAGGAAACACCGTTATAAAATACTCATTCATTTTGAAGTTTCCATTTCTCAAAGACCAGATGTATCAAAGTGAAGGACCAAGTGCTAGATTAAACATGAGACAACCAAAATTCAGGGCGGAAAACTCGAAACCTGGCTCGTCGTACTCTGAATTAAAGTAACATTTTTAAGGGTATAGAGTCTAGCTATCAGTACAATCTCTATTCATATGCAAAGAATATAGCTTACCTGAATACACCAAGAATTGGAAGTCCCTTCTGCATAGCTACACTTCTCTTCATGAGAAGCACTGCAGCCGCACCATCACTGACCTGGCTAGAATTCCCTATAAAGATCACGTAATAAGCATTAAGTTCCAAATGCAGAGTATAATAAAAAGTTTAACGTAGTATGAAACTAGTACCTGCAGTTGTTGCTCCGTCTCTTTTGAATGCAGGCTTCAGCTTTGCCAGGCCAGTCAAATTTGTAGTTGGCCGAATGCCATCATCAACAGAAATAACAACGGGCTTCTCATTTCCAGTTTGTGGGTCCACGATCTTTCATTTTAAAACATTAGCCATAAAAGTTAGAAATATACAACCCTCACATGGAAAAAATCTCATTCAGCAGCAAGTCTACCTTTGTCAAAACTGGGATAATCTCATCTTTGAACTTTCCAGAAGCAGTTGCAGCAGCTGCTCGCTGGTGAGAAATAACCTACAGCAGAATATTGTCGGGATTAGACCACTAGTTGTACTCCTCAAAGCAATAGACATTTTAATCGAATTCAAAAATCTTACAGCAGCCTGGTCTTGTTCTAGCCGCGTCACTCCAAATCGCTGTGCAACATTCTCAGAAGTGATGCCCATAGGGAGAAGGCAGTCACGGGCTTGTGCAAAAGCATCTACCTATTAAAGAATATTTCAAGCTTAAAACATGCAACTACAAAAAGAGGTTTCAGGTACAAGGATGGAAAAAAATGAGTTTGAGCATACTTTCGGATTAGCTTTTACAACTAGTCCAATATTGTCAACTGTCATGAACTCTAGTCCAGCACCAATGCCTGCACAAAAAAAATAGTTATAACCCAAAACGGAAATAGTAATTGTAGAATGTAGTGTTTCTGTATATGTCTATGAACTTGTATACCTATGTCGTAGAATCCTGCTTTTATTGCTGCCGCTACATCAGCAACAGCTTGGAGGCCAGAAGAACATTGCCTGTTCACAGTTCTGATTGGCACAGTATCTGGAAAAATGATCAAGTTAGATATATTTCGAGCGAGTGAGAGCATGTCAGAAACTGGAAAGAAACGGACACCTCTTTTCGAGATAATCATATGAATTTGCCTAGTTGGTTTCCGTTTCATTAACCAATTTTGTTAATCACAATCACAGTTTGTCTATTGTACAAGAAACCGTTACTTTCCAAAAGAACTAGAAGCATTGTTTTGAATTTATCATCAAACTAAGGTGGTTTGACAGTCAAAATCAAATAGGATCATTCTTAGTTGCGACTTTCATATAAAACGAAGGAATGAAACAAATTACCTGGAAAACCAGCATAAAATGCTGCCATCCTGCACTCCATTGCTCTTATTGAACCAGGTGCCAAAACCGTACCAACAACAATATCTCCCACCTCACTTGGGTTCAGGTTGGTTTTCTCAACTACTGCCTGCAGTACAAGATTTGCGCTCGTAAAAATTCTCAAAAATCAGAGAACAAAGTACTTGTTATCTCTTCATAAGTACATTGTTCTTTCTTTCTTTTCTTAATAAAGATAGTATCTGGCTAGAGTTGAGAAATCCTCGACTATTTCACCAAGTACCTACTACCTCCCAATCTACCGACTAAGCCATAGACAGAAAATTGGAAGACACCATCTCCTCCCTCTGTCTCAATTTATATGATATAGTTGGAATCTCAAGAGTCAAACAAGAAAACAAAAACCGTGATTTATTTGTATGTCCTTCGAATATTTTAAATTGTTAATTTCCTGCTTATAGTACTTTTTATCTAGTTTCTAATTATGTAAATTAATTTTTCAATAATCTTAAAGATTGTTTATCTGAATGCACAGTCAAAATAAAGAAGCTTGACTCTCGAAATACAAACTGTCATATACATTGGGATGGAGGGAGTAACATTTTTTTATATATAATTCTATTGTTAATCAAACATTCAAGAGTGTAGAAGCTGTTATATAGACACATAATATACCTTGAGAACTGGAGCAAGTAAATCATCTGATAGTGTATCCTTAAAACCTCCACGTTTAGCTTTGCAAATAGCAGTACGGTAAGCTCTGCAAAACATCAAATTAACAACCACATTAGTACAGAAAATCAAACATTTATAAGAAATGTTTGATGATCTAATTGAGAGATAACTTACGCAACGATCACGACATCATCCCCAAAAGCAGATGTCCTATGGTATGCAGAACTGTCACCAGCTAAACAAACTGAAGGCTGTTTGGAAGGGAAAAAACAACACCGAAGATTGATCACATTGAAAAGAAAGAAAACAATAGGAATGAGTTGTCTTAAACATCATCTGAACAAATTTAAACTGAGCTGCCACAGTGTGGAGCTAAGGTCTGTGTCAATATAGGTTTGCTGACCTATTTGTCGAGTTGATTTGGTCACTCAACTAATAATTATTACTTCCTCTAGCCAACTAATAATTATTACTCCCTCTAGTCCATATTAAGTGAATTTTTGGGTATGGTGAAAAATATTAAACGGTATATATATAATTAAAGGCTACTTTTCATGACTATTACCCGATTGTATTCGAACTGTTTAACTAAAAATTATAAAGTACTACATCCGTTCATTTTAAATTGTTATATTTTCCTTTGAGAGTCATATGATATGAACTTTGACTAGCATTTAATATGTATTTTTTATTATATTGATATAAAAAAATACAATTTATAGTACTTTCCATATAGTTTTTTAACATGGAAACTTCCATAAATATACTAAAATAAAAAAATATTTACCATTTATAGCAATAATATCTTTTTTTCACTTGATCACTTTAATTCATTTATAATACAAGTTTAATACATATTACAAAGAACAATTTGTTATTCATATATAATACAAGTTTTAATGATGGATAATACATTTATCACACATTTTAATACACTTATAATACAATGTGTCAAATTTTTACCAAACAAACATAATATATTTCAAAAAACAATAATGATTCATATCTATTACATACCTAATTCACTTTTAATTCTTATTGCAGATTTAACATAGTATTGTTATCAATGACAATAAATAAAAAGTATTGCTAAAATCAGTAATTATTTATTAAAATGTACTAATTTATGTACTTTTTCCTTTTTTTAATATCTAAATTTTTATTTTAAAATATCAAATTAGTGTAATCTAATTTAGAGTCCATTTGAATTGACTAGCTTTTAAATCAAAAATAAAAAGTCAAATTTAAATGACTTTTAAGTAAAAAAAAAGTAGGGGAGACCTACTTTTAGTTATTAAGTTATTTTAATTTATTTTTGACATAGTCAAACACTTCCTAATTTATATAGTAATTTTGACTTATTTTAAGTCATTTAATATTTATCAAACATTTTCAGAAATAAAAAAAACATACTTAAAACTAGATTTGACCAACTTTTAAGTTCCTATTACTTTTTAAAAAATAGTCAAATTAACTCGCGAAAATCGTTATATACCAACTAAAGAGGAATGAACGGATTCATTAAAAATCTCATTGAATGAAGGGTAAACAAGGAAAAATGACCCAACAATTCTCTTAAACTATGGAAAAAGTCCCCTAATTCACTTGATATGAACTCAACAGAGATTTATCTCAGTCTCACAAAGTAACATTTGATTCTAATTTTCATGTCTTTCTTATATTACAACTATTAATTACCATCTGAGAAATCAACCCGTCATTTGCCGGATAAACACTCAACATCCAGGGATAAAAACTACAAACAACTCAAATTCAGAGAGATTCTTATGTATTCAAGGTTTTTTTTTTTCCCCTTTTATTAGAAAAAAGATATCTAGAGTTTTAAAGAAGAAAAAAAAAAAGGGGGGGGGGGGGGCTTACAGTGATAGAAGAAGAACGAATGGGCTGAAGATGCTCCAATAGAACTCTCTGCCTTTCAATAGCTTTCTCCATGATCAATTCCTCTTTTTTCCCTTTGAGACCTGCACAAATGAAAATGGGTTGTTAAAAGCTACTGAACGAGTCCCATCATATTTATATACGCACCTAATTATTAAATAATGTATTTTAAGAGGACCAAAAAAAGACCCAATGAAATTTAGTGGAATATCTGGGGACATTAACTCATATCACATTACTAAAATAATATTTCTATGTTTAAATATTGAATAATTAAAATTATTTTATTTTTTTTAATATTCCAATGATTATAGTTTTGACATTTAATAATAAATACATAATATATAAATATATTTTTTAGCTTAATATTAGCTAATATTTAAATTTTTAAATTTTATGTGTGTACAATTAAATATTTAAATTTATATAAAATTGATTAAATATATACACGTTTTACGAGATATACTACAGCTAGGATGTCACATAGGACACACATGACGAATGTATCTATTTGTTCAGTCTTACATAATTTTAAGAGTCTTCTTTATGTAGAACAAAAATTGGAGAATATGAATGTGCGCTAAAGTCAAATTAAAGAATATATTTATATATCATGCCAATTAAAAAAATATGGAGATCATCAGAGAAGTTTTAATTTTTTTTATAATATAATAATTATAACCTTCGTTTTTTCAATTTATGTGGCATTTTTTATTTTTCTCGAGTCAAACAATTTAAGTTTGATCGGCAATTTATGCATGAAATCTTCAAATTTTTAAAAATAAAATTTATATATTTTATAAAGTACATAAAAAGTACTATTAGTCACAATAATTGACAACTCAAAATATTTAAAATATGTATGACAAAATTACAATAAAAATAGACTTGTTTGAATCTCATAATTTAAAAAAGGGAAAAGGGTCTGATATACCCCTCAACTTTGTTATTTGGAGCTGATATACCCCTCGTTATAAAAGTGGCTCATATATGCCCTTACCGTTATACAAACGGCTCACATATACCCCTGCCGTTATAAAATGGCTCACATATACCCTTCATTTAACGGAAGTTAAAAAAATGGTTTTAAATTTATATTTATTACTTCTAATTTTTCAAAAAAAATTATTTAGGGGCATATATGATTCTTCAATCAAAGTTCAAGGTATATTTTAATTTTTTTTCATACATAAATTATTTATTGACTTTTTTATTATAATTATTTGAATTTCTTATTCTTATTTTGTTTTTTTCTTTCATTCCTTAGTTTAAAGAATAAAAAATTAAACTATTTTTTTGTGTGTGTATTGTAATTTAATTTCGTATTCGAAGAAAAAATTTGGTCATCTACAATAAGTTTTACAAGAATATTTGTGAAACATAAATAAATTTTATTATCAAAATAATAATTATAAATTAGTCATTAAAAGAAAAAAAATCAAAAAAAAATATGTTTGACGAGGATTAAATTTACTCATATGGGATTATATTTTTTAGAAAAAAATAATAAAAATTTAGATTAAAATTATTTTTTTTTCATTTCCGTTAGAGGAAAAGGGTATATGTGAGTCATTTGTTTACAAGTAGGGGTATATATGAGCCACTTTCATAACAAGGGGTATATTAGCTCTAAATAACAAAGTTGAGGGGTATATCAGACCCTTTTCCCTTTAAAAAATGACACATAAATTGAGACAGAGAGAGTAAAATTTAACATAAAAAAGAATAATAAATAGATCTAGACAATTTTCAAACTTTATACAAAATCTTATTTGATTTAATATTTTTAGAAGTATTTTAAAAAATACTTAATTAATTAAAAACTGAACAATTTAAATTTTCATTAGCAAACAAATTAGAGTAGTTGCTTTCACATACTTATTTCAACGTTTTTCAAATGTATTTTTTTCATCAAGAAATAACAAGGAAAGTTGAACGTTTTTCAAATGTATTTTTTTCATCAAGAAATGACAAGGAAAGTTGAAAGAAAACAAGATAGTACTTGTTTAATAGTTACAAGTAAATTGCCCTAAAGAAAACATTAGACTTTTCCATTTGACCATATTGTTAATTAGGGACCATATTTTTATGCATAACGTCCCCGTTTTCCACGTTGGAGACGATTTCCATACAGTTTTTTTTTCTTGGTCACTCATTAGTCCTCCATTGTATTTCTTTTTATACATTGGTTGATAAGCCCATGTGGTTTGTTAGAATATGATTTTATTATTCGAACTTCGACTTAAATTATAGAGCCGTCTCAATAAGATTGGAGATTAAAATCAAATTTTAAATATAGATCATAACACCTTTAATAAGGACAGATGCTATATTTATTTTTTGGACTTTTTAAATGTGAAACGGTTTATTATTATATTTTATATAATTGATTTGTTCAAAAGGAAATTTGATTATGCAGGTTGATTATTGAGAAAAGGCATAAATTCATTCCTGAAAATGTATCAAAAAATCAATTACATGCATAAACTATTGAGACAATCTTTTACATACTTATACTATTCAAAAATAAATTTAATATTACTCTCAAAGATAACCTGAAAATAATATTAAATAAAAAATAAATAAGGCGTATTTGAATTGAAAAAAGACAAAAAAAAAGTTTCTAAACGAGGCTCCGCTCCAGTGCTTATCTCTCCATTTTGCCACAGTGCTATCCTATATAATTGACACGTGTCCATTTGATTTTTAATGAACCAGATTAATTTCTTGACCAAATACTAATTCTCTCTCTCCTCCATTCCTCTCAATCAGCACAGAAACATTTCTTTCATTTTCAAAACTCTTCAATTAACAGAGTAATCAAACATCATTCGTGTAAATCATACAATTTAAAATTAAAATCAAATCAATACTTTTAAATCTATATTTTTTCTTCTATTTACATATCAACAAATAGGAAAAGTCTCAAAAGAGAAAGACTGAAATGGAGTGAGTTGCCCCAATTATAGATTTACAATTATAAATATCAAAAGAGAAGAAGCAAGCAAAGAATCCAATAGAATTTATTTATTTTTAAAAAAAAATGAAAACATATTTTCCCACCCACTTGTCATGTCCTCTCAACTCTCTAGGTCGTTTAGCTGGTCTTTGTAGAATTTTCAAATTAAAAAAAATTGATGTTACGAAAAAGACGACGGAGTCTTGGATCACCATTGGCACCAAACTATGCTTCAAAGTAGTCTCATTGAATGGATTTTTGAAATTTTATAACACAAGTGCATCCTTTGAATTTTATGTTTCTTTTATCATAATGTGAAAATAATGGGAAGAAGAAGCAATTTTGTTGTTAGCAATCTTAATTTTTTTGCTAACACATAAATTATTAGATGATTAAGAAAAAAAATTATTGCAGAATTAAGTTGACTAAGAAAGGAAAGAAAGGAGAGAGGAAGAGAACTAGCAATAACAATGTTTAATGATATTTAGTCAAGAAAATCAATCTCGTCCATTAAAAAATTAAACGGACATGTGACAAAGGATAGCACTTTGGAAAATTGGAGAGGAGCCACTACTTTTCACGTTACCTTACCTTTCTTCTTTTTTTTTTTTTTTTTTTTATCACAAATACTTTTTTTTGGTACGACTAATGTGAAAAATATTTTTTTCATGATAAAGTTCGAAGAGAAAAATAAAAGATAACATTGCAGGGAAATAAATTCATCGCAAAGTTGTTCAATTAGTTAGGTTCACTGTTCAAAAAAATTTCCGGCAAGACATCTAAAATTCATCAATTCTTACGATTTCCACATCAATTTTTTCAAGTCATGCACATATTATTCAATTTATTATTGTGAGTGTTTTTTTTTTTTTTGATTCTGAGCATTTAAAATAAGAAAATTTACTTTTTTTTTTATTTTTGCACAAAATTCAATTTTTAATGTATATTCATAGATCTTTCTTCTCTCTTAGCAAATTTTTTCTAGATTTTTTTTAAAATCGGTAATAGTAAATTGAGCACTAATTTTTCAATTGTTTCACTAAAATTCTTGCAAAGAAATATTGCAGTTTTCACAATTCTCCTCTTTGAGCTTTGATGAAATTTGCATATTGTGACATTTTTTTGTGGTGGGGTTTGGTGGTGGGTGATTAGTGGTGGTATGTCTTTTAGTTATGATATTGACAATGAAACTCATGATTTTGAGGTGGATTTTGAATTTATGGTTATGATTGTGATGAATTTCAATGATATTGGCAGTGACATTGTGATAACGCAGCGTGAATGTGAAATACTTTCTCATCATGTGATTGGTTATATGTGTGTTGGGGCCGAAATAAATTCACTTTTAAGTAATTCAGGTGTGTAATAGGTCATTACATTAATATAAGCGTGTAACTGATTTTTCATAACAAGTTCACGAAAGAATTTGTCTTTTTCCTTGATTATTCATCCACTAGTGTACATATTCGCGTTTCGTGGGGAATTGAATATATATCTTTAATAATTGATGTCCTTAATTGAGTATTTTTCAACAAAAAGTGTATAAAAAATAATGCAAATCAAATTACGGTCTTGTTGTTGTCTACTCTATAAATTGCTAAAAAAATACTTTCAAACTTTAATTTCCACTTATCATTACCAATAAAAGAAGAAAAATATAAAAAATATCTTTAAAAAAATTAAGTTGATTATATAACATTGCATTTATACTTTGCAATGTCAAATAAAAAAATTAAAACACGTAATATATAATAAAATATATATTTTAAGAAGTCATGATATCATTTGCAATTTAATGTGTACTTATCTACCGGATTATAAAAAAAGTATCATAGAATGACATAATATTAAATTTTTTAGAGTACATGAAGTGTAAATTTGTAGAAAGGTACACCAAAAATTGTATCAATGTTTGTCCCTAACACATGTGAAGGAGTGAAAGAGTTTTATAACATTAATCTAATTCTTATTGTAGTCATCACTAAAAAAAACTAATATATGACAATAACTATTCAATAAACTACTCCTTTAATGTGAAAATTTAATATAGATAATTCTTACTTTAAATAATTACAAATTAAATAGTCATAAATGCATATTTATTATAGCATAACTATAAAATAACTTTTATGGTATATGTACACATAAATGAGAATTTCTTCTTCATTCTTTTCATTAAATAATTTACTTATTAATTAAAAGTTCTAAAAATACTAAAATGATGGTTTATTTATTTATTTATTTATTTATTTTGTAATTAATTTCTAATATGATAAATCATATATTTTTAGGGGCAATTGTAACGACCTGTTTAGTCGTTTTGAGCAGCAGATTTTATTTCTGGAAAATTGGATGAGACGACGGACCCCACGACAGACCGTCATGGGCACGACGGACCGTCGCAGGGTCTCGTTTCAAAACACTTAGAAATTCTGAAATTGGGTACTGAAAATCGACTCTCTGAACTTCGTGACGGACTTGCAGGACGGACCGTCACAGACCCTTGGTGGAAATTGGGTCTCTGAACTTTGCGACGACCTACAGGACAGACCGTCGCAGGCACGACAGGCCGTCACAGGTTGCGTAATCCCAGTCTGGGTCGGATTTCTTTACACGTTTTAAGGGACGTTTGGGACTATTCCTGCTTTAATTATAAAGTTAGAGGGTTAATATTAATAAGTCTAATTACTTGGGGGTTAAAAGAGGTAACCTTAAGTTAATTAGTGGGTTATTATTGCCATCTTTTATTCTTAATTATATGCTAATTAGGGTAAAAGAAAAAGGGTTTGAATAAGAAAAATAGAAAGAACAAAGAGAGAGAGAGGATTGAACGAGAGGAGAGAAACGAAGGGGAAAACACAAGGCTTTGGGAAATTGCTTGCTTGATCGCTAATCTTCGGTGGAGGTAGGTTATGGTTTTTACGATATTCGTAGTGAACTCTTAATAGCGAATGATATGTATTGATAGTATTGTAAACCCTGCTATGTGCTTAATTGTATGCTTGCATGAATTGTGATTATATAATTGTGATTATATGAGCATGATGAAGTTATTGAATCCCAAATCTTGAAAAACCTAATCTCTTCGTTAATAATGATGCCTTGGTAGTAAAGAAGGCTTGATAAACTAGAGTAACGAGATTGATGATGCCTTAGAATAAGAAAAGGCTTGATGAACTAAAGCAATGAGAATGATGATGCCTTGGGATAAGAGAAGGCTTGATGAATTGATAGAATGAGATTAGGGGATCGGAGTGTCACGTTCCGACACATAGAATTAAGGGATCGGGTGTCACGAACCGACACGTAGATTTAGGAGATCGGGTGTCACGAACCGACACGTAGATTTAGGGGATCGGGTGTCACGAACCAACACGTAGATTTAGGGGATCGGGTGTCACGAACTGACACGTAGATTTAGGGGATCGGAGTGTCACGTTCCGACACGTAGATTTAGGGGATCGGGTGTCACGAACCGACACGTAGATTTAGGGGATCGGAGTTTCACGTTCTGACACGTAGTAGTAGGGGATCGGAGTGTCACGTACCGACACAAGAGGAATAAAGATAATGAGGGAGCGGAGTGTCACGTACCGACACAAGAGGATTAAAGATAATGAATCTTGAAAGATGCTAATACACTCAATCTAATGAATCTAATCTCCAAATGAGTATGGTATTTAGGCTTAAGTCCTCATGTGTGAACTTGACGGTAATTGTTAATGATAAAGTACTTGTTGTTGCTACATGTTGAGCATCATAGTTGATTTTATAATATTACTTGATATATATTGTCTTCTATTTTGAGTTGGCCGATGATATCTACTCAGTACTTGTGTTTGTACTGACCCCCTACTTTTATGTTATTCTTCTTTGTTATTTGTGGAGTGCAGCAAACGTGCCGTCGTCTTCAACTCAATAGTAATTCTAGCCAGTCCTCGTCACACCGGATCTTCAGGGTGAGCTAATGCCTTCTAGCTTGGACTGGATCTTCTTCTTCAAGTCTTGATGCCTTGAACTTCCGGCATGGACTAGCTTTTTATTTGTTTTTGTTTTCTTAGATACTCTTAGTTTAGTAATTTGAGGATAGATGTTCTTGTGATGATGACTTCCAGATTTTGGGGAATAATAGATGTTGAATTTTAGAAGTTAATGAATTGGTTTTTATTAATGAGTTTAAGTCTTCCGCATTACTTTCTGTCGATATTATATTGAAATGTTAAGGGTTAGATTGGTTGGTTCGCTCACATAGGAGGGTAAATGTGGGTGCCAGTCGCGGCTCGGTTTTGGGTCGTGACAAACTTGGTATCAGAGCATTAGGTTCGTTGGTCTCATCACACAAGAACGAGTCTAGTAGAGTCTTAAGGAACGGTAGGGGGACGCCTTTACTTTTCTTTGAGAGGCTATAAGACTTTAGGAAAATTCCATTCTTTCATTCTTTCTTTCGTGCTATTACTTGGATCCAATTGGTATCTAGGTGATACAAATTGGTATCTGAACATATTCACTTTATTTCGCAGATGGTTAGAACTAGAGCAACGACTGCGCCAACACCAACACCGGCAAGACAGGATGCGTCTGAGCCAGCCACTGGGGCTGTAGCTCGGAGAGGAACAGTGGCAAGAGGCCGTGGTAGAGGTCGTGGGAGGACGTCCTCTAGAGGAAGAGGACAAGTGCCTAGCCCATCTGATGCTAGGGCGGTGACTCGTCCACCGACTGAGGAAGTAGTAAGAGAGGGTGAGGAAGGGGAGAATGAACAAGTGCAAAATGAGGAATTTCCACCCCAACCTACCCCAGAGATGATCAATCAGGTTCTTGCTTATCTTAGCGGGTTATCTGATCAGGGTCAGGCACCTCCAGTGTTTTCTGCACCAACACCTCCGGTTTCAGAGGTACAACATGCAACCACTATGGCTCCCCGCATGGATGCCTCATTGGAAATAGGCACATTTCCTCGTCTGACTACTGGGCCTATAATGACAAATGATCAGCATGAACTTCTCAGTAAGTTCTTGAAATTGAAACCTCCAGTCTTTAAGGGTGCTGAATCTGAGGATGCTTACGATTTTCTGGTTGACTGTCATGAGCTACTACACAAGATGGGTATAGTAGAACGGTTCGGTGTTGAGTTCGTGAGTTATCAGTTTCAAGGAAACGCCAAAATGTGGTGGCGGTCACATGTTGAGTGTCAACCAACAGAGGCACCACCTATGACTTGGGCCTCATTCTCTAGCTTGTTTATGGAGAAGTATATCCCCCGGACTTTGAGGGATAGAAAAAGGGATGAGTTCTTGAGCCTAGAGCAAGGTAGGATGTCGGTTAATGCATACGAGGCTAAGTTTCGTGCATTATCCAGGTATGCCACCCAACTTTGTTTCAGTCCACAAGAGCGGATTCGCCGGTTTGTGAAGGGGTTGAGGTCAGAATTGCGGATTTCGGCCTTATAGGTAGCGGCTACGGCAAAATCCTTCCAAGAAGTGGTAGACTTCGTGATAGAGGTGGAAGGAGTGAAGCCAGATGACTTCACCACGACATCGACATCAAAAAGGTTTCGAAAGGGAGGTGAGTTTAATGGTTCTTACTCTAGAGGACAGGGTTCAGGAGGTTACTCAGTCCGACCAATTCAGTCTTCACTACAGACTGTAGTTGGGGGTCCACCTCAGACCGGTCAACACTTCTCTGAGAGACCTATGCTTGAATCCAGAGAATGTTATGGATGTGGGGAGACTGGGCACATTAAGAGGTATTGCCCAAAACAGAGTTACAGACCTCCCATAGTCAGAGGTAGAGGTGGTCATGGTAGAGGCCGTTATGCGGGAGGACGTGGTGGTCGAGGTAATAGTGGTCACCAAAACGGCCGGGGTGATGGGCAAACTGGAGCCACTACATCACAACATGGTAGGGGCAACGGACAGATGGGCGATAGGGCTCATTGTTACGCTTTCCCTAGGTGATCTGAAGCGGAGACATCTGATGCTGTTATCACAGGTAATCTTTTGGTTTGTGATTTCATGGCTTCTGTATTGTTTGATCCCGGATCCACATTTTCTTATGTATCTTCTTCATTTGCTATTGGTCTTAATTTACCTTGTGAATTGCTTGACATACCTATTCGTGTGTCTACTCCGGTGGGTGAGTCTGTGGTAGTGGAAAAAGTATATAGGTCTTGTTTGGTGACCTTTGTGGGGAGCAACACATATGTAGATTTGGTTATCTTAGAAATGGTTGACTTCGATGTAATTCTGGGTATGACTTGGCTTTCTCCGAATTTTGCGATCTTGGATTGTAATGCTAAAACTGTGACGTTAGCCAAGCCTGGGACAGATCCGTTAGTGTGGGAGGGCGACTACACTTCCAATCTGGTTCGTATCTTGTCCTTTCTTCGTGCTAAGAGAATGGTTAGTAAGGGTTGTTTAGCCTTCTTAGCACACCTCAAGGATGACACTACCCAAGTACCTTCGATCGAGTCGGTTTCGGTAGTCCGTGAGTTTTTGGATGTGTTCCCTGCAGATCTTCCTGGTATGCCACCAGATAGGGTATTGACTTCTACTCTGTATTGATCTTGAACCGGGTACTCGCCCCATTTCTATACCCCCTTATAGAATGGCTCCCGCGGAGTTAAGAGAGTTAAAGGCCCAACTTCAAGAGTTGTTGAGCAAAGGCTTCATTAGACCAAGTGCATCTCCTTGGGGTGCTCCAGTTTTGTTTGTGAAGAAGAAGGATGGGAGTTTTCGGATGTGCATAGACTATAGACAACTGAACAAGGTAACTATTAAGAACAAGTATCCCCTTCCTCGCATTGATGACTTGTTCGATCAGTTACAAGGTGCTTGTGTCTTCTCAAAAATTGACTTAAGATCCGGTTATCATCAATTGAAAATACGGGCAACGGATGTGCCAAAGACTGCTTTTCGAACTAGGTATGGGCACTACGAATTTGTGGTAATGTATTTCGATCTTACGAATGCCCCTGCTGCCTTCATGAGCTTGATGAACGGGATCTTCAAGCCATATCTGGATCTCTTTGTGATCGTATTCATTGATGATATACTGATATACTCTAAAAGTAAGAAGGAACATGAGGAGCATTTGAGAATGGTGTTAGAGTTATTGAGGAAGAAGAAGCTTTACGCCAAATTCTCCAAGTGTGAGTTTTGGCTAGATTCAGTGTCCTTCTTGGGACACGTAGTCTCTAAGGATGGAGTGATGGTGGATCCATCTAAGATTGAGACAGTGAAGAATTGGGTGAGACCTACAAACGTGTCAGAATAAGGAGTTTGTTGGTTTAGCTAGCTACTACCGCCGATTTGTCAAGGGATTCTCCTCTATTGCGTCCCAATTAACGAACTTGACTAAGCAGAATGTTCCATTTGTATGGTCGGATGAGTGTGAGGAAAGCTTTCAGAAACTCAAGACCTTATTGACTACTGCACCAATTCTTACCTTGCCAGTAGAGGGTAAAAACTTCATCGTTTATTGTGATGCATCCTATTCGGGTTTGGGTGCAGTGCTAATGCAAGAGAAGAATGTGATTGCTTATGCTTCGAGGCAATTAAAGGTGCATGAACGTAACTATCCGACCCATGATTTGGAGTTGGCCGCGGTAGTATTTGCACTAAAAAAATGGAGACACTATTTGTATGGGGTTAAGTGTGAAGTCTATACGGATCATCGTAGCCTACAGTATGTCTTTACTCAGAAGGATTTGAATTTGAGACAGAGGAGATGGATGGAACTACTGAAGGACTACGATATCACTATTCTGTACCATCCGGGAAAGGCTAATGTTGTGGCAGACGCCTTAAGTAGAAAGGCAGGAAGCATGGGAAGTCTAGCTCATTTGCAAGTTTCTAGGCGCCCGTTGTCTAGAGAAATCCAAAACTTGGCTAATGATTTTATGAGGCTAGAAGTAAATGAGAAGGGAGGATTTTTGGCTTGTGTGGAGGCGACATCTTCTTTTCTTGACAAGATCAAGGGAAAACAGTTTGATGATGAGAAACTAGGTCGAATTCGAGATAAAGTGTTGCAAGGAGAGGCTAAAAAGCAACAATCGATGAGGAAGGTGTTTTGAGGATTAAGGGAAGGGTATGTGTACCCCGCATCGATGATTTGATCACCACTATTCTGACAGAGGCTCATAGTTCCGGATATTCTATACATCCTGGTGCAACCAAGATGTACCGTGACCTAAAGCAACACTTTTGGTGGAGTAGAATGAAGCGTGACATTGTGGATTTTGTTGCCAAATGCCCAAATTGTCAACAAGTAAAGTATGAACACCAGAGGCCCGGAGGAACACTTCAGAGAATGCCCATTCCTGAATGGAAGTGTGAAAGAATTGCAATGGACTTCGTGGTTGGTCTTCCAAAGACATTGGGTAAGTTTGATTCCATTTGGGTGATTGTTGATAGGTTAACTAAGTCTGCTCACTTCATTCCTGTCAAGGTGACCTACAATGCAGAGAAGTTAGCCAAAATCTACATCTCAGAAATCGTTCGACTGCATGGAGTTCCACTCTCCATTATATCAGATAGAGGTACGCAGTTTACTTCTATGTTTTGGAGAACATTGCATGCGGAATTAGGTACTAGGTTGGACCTTAATACTGCGTTTCACCCTCAGACTGATGGTCAGTCTGAGCGAACGATTCAAGTGTTGGAGGATATGCTTCGTGCATGTGTGATAGAATTCGGGGGCCATTGGGATAGCTTCTTACCTTTGGCAGAGTTTTCATACAATAATAGCTATCACTCCAGTATTGACATGGCTCCATTTGAAGCATTGTATGGGAGGAGGTGTAGATCTCCCATTGGTTGGTTCGATGCATTTGAGGTTAGACCTTGGGGTACTGACCTCTTGAGGGATTCGTTAGATAAAGTGAAGTCCGTTAAAGGAAAGCTTCTAGCGGCTCAAAGTAGGAAAAATGAATATGCAGATCGAAAGGTTAGAGATTTGGAGTTTATGGAGGGTGAACAAGTCTTGTTGAAGGTTTCGCCCATGAAAGGGGTGATGCGGTTTGGAAAAAGAGGTAAGCTAAGCCCAAGGTATATTGGTCCATTTGAAGTACTTAAGCGAGTAGGGGAGGTGGCTTATGAATTAGCCTTGCCTCCATGGCTGTCCGGAGTGCATCCGGTATTTCATGTGTCCATGTTGAAAAGATACCATGGGGATGGAAACTACATTATCCGTTGGGATTCAGTTTTGCTTGATGAAAATTTGACTTATGAGGAGGAGCCTATTGCTATTTTAGCTAGAGAAGTCCGTAAGTTGAGGTCGAGGGAGATTGCATCCATCAAAGTTCAATGGAAGAATCGACCAGTTGAAGAAGCCACTTGGGAGAAGGAGACTGATATGCAAGAAAAATACCCACATCTGTTTACGGATTCAGGTACTCTTTTCCGCCCTTGTTTTCTTCTTGTGATCGTTCGAGGACGAACGATGGGTAAATTGGTATCTATTGTAACGACCTGTTTAGTCGTTTTGAGCAGCAGATTTTATTTCTGGAAAATTGGCTGAGAAGACGGACCTCACGACAGACCGTCATGGGCACGACGGACCGTCGCAGGGTCTCGTTTCAAAACACTTAGAAATTCTGAAATTGGGTACTGAAAATCGACTCTCTGAACTTCGTGACGGACTTGCAGGACGGACCGTCACAGACCCTTGGTGGAAATTGGGTCTCTTAACTTTGCGACGACCTGCAGGACGGACCGTCGCAGGCACGACGGGCCGTCACAGGTTGCGTAATCCCAGTCTGGGTCGGATTTCTTTACACGTTTTAAGAGATGTTTTGGACTATTCCTGCTTTAATTATAAAGTTAGAGGGTTAATATTAATAAGTCTAATTACTTGGGGGTTAAAAGAGGTAACCTTAAGTTAATTAGTGGGTTATTATTGCCATCTTTTATTCTTAATTATATGCTAATTAGGGTAAAAGAAAAAGGGTTTGAATAAGAAAAATATAAAGAACAAAGAGAGAGAGAGAGGATTGAACGAGAGGAGAGAAACAAAGGGGAAAACACAAGGCTTTGGGAAATTGCTTGCTTGATCGCTAATCTTCGGTGGAGGTAGGTTATGGTTTTTACGATATTCGTAGTGAACTCTTAATAGCGAATGATATGTATTGATAGTATTGTAAACCCTGCTATGTGCTTAATTGTATGCTTGCATGAATTGTGATTATATGAGCATGATGAAGTTATTGAATCCCAAATCTTGAAAAACCTAATCTCTTCGTTAATAATGATGCCTTGGTAGTAAAGAAGGCTTGATAAACTAAAGTAACGAGATTGATGATGCCTTAGAATAAGAAAAGGCTTGATGAACTAAAGCAATGAGAATGATGATGCCTTGGGATAAGAGAAGGCTTGATGAATTGATAGAATGAGATTAGGGATCGGAGTGTCACGTTCCGACACATAGAATTAAGGGATCGGTGTGTCACGAACCGACACGTAGATTTAGGGGATCGGGTGTCACGAACCGACACGTAGATTTAGGGGATCGGGTGTCACGAACCGACACGTAGATTTAGGGGATCGGGTGTCACGAACCGACACGTAGATTTAGGGGATCGGAGTGTCACGTTTCGACACGTAGATTTAGGGGATCGGGTGTCACGAACCGACACGTAGATTTAGGGGATCGGAGTGTCACGTTCCGACACGTAGTAGTAGGGGGTCGGAGTGTCACGTACCGACACAAGAGGAATAAAGATAATGAGGGAGCGGAGTGTCACGTACCGACACAAGAGGATTAAAGATAATGAATCTTGAAAGATGCTAATATACTCAATCTAATGAATCTAATCTCCAAATGAGCATGGTATTGAGGCTTGAGTCCTCATGTGTGAACTTGACGGTAATTGTTAATGATAAAGTACTTGTTGTTGCTACATGTTGAGCATCATAGTTGATTTTATAATATTACTTGATATATATTGTCTTCTATTTTGAGTTGGCCGATGATATCTACTCAGTACTTGTGTTTGTACTGACCCCCATACTTTTATGTTTTTCTTCTTTGTTATTTGTGGAGTGCAGCAAACGTGCCGTCGTCTTCAACTCAACAGTAATTCTAGCCAGTCCTCGTCACACCGGATCTTCAGGGTAAGCTAATGCCTTCTAGCTTGGACTGGATCTTCTTCTTCAAGTCTTGATGCCTTGAACTTCCGGCATGGACTAGCTTTTTATTTGTTTTTGTTTTCTTAAATACTCTTAGTTTAGTAATTTGAGGATAGATGTTCTTGTGATGATGACTTCCAGATTTGGGGAATAATAGATGTTGAATTTTAGAAGTTAATGAATTGGTTTTTATAATGAGTTTAAGTCTTCCGCATTACTTTCTGTTGATATTATATTGAAATGTTAAGGGTTAGATTGGTTGGTTCGCTCACATAGGAGGGTAAATGTGGGTGTCAGTCGCGGCTCGGTTTTGGGTCGTGAAAGCAATACTATCTAATTGCTATGAGAAATGTACCATAGGCAATATTATACTTTTCAACAATGACAAAAAAGAAAAAGATTAATTAGAAATTGACAAACATATACACACACATAAAGCAGTGAAAGAGTTTTATAACATTAATTTAATTATTATTGTAGTCATCACTAAAAAAGAATAATATATGATAATAACTATTCAAAAGATAACTCCTTCTTAAATGTGAAAAATAAGATAGATAATTTTTGCTTTAAATAATTATAAGTTAAATATATATTAATCACAAATGCACGTTTATCATTGCATAACTATAAAATTATTTTTATTATATATGTATAAATAAATAAGAATTTTTTCTTCATTCTTTTCATTAAATAATTTATTTATTAATTAAAAGCTTTAAAAATACTAAAAAATGGTATACTTATATATTTTTAGGGCAATAATGTCTAATAGCTATGAAAAATATACTATAGATAATATTATACCTTTCAACAATGACAAAAAAAAAAAATTAGAGTATGAATTAGAAATTGACAAAAAGATACACACTTATGAAAGAGTGAAAGAGTTTTATAACATCACCCTAATTATCATTGTAGTCTTCACTAAAAAATATTAATATATGATAATAATGTTCAAAAGATAACTCCCTCTTTAAGATGAAAATAAGATAGATAATTTTTAAATAATTATAAGTTAAATATATATTAACCACAAATTCATATTTATTATAGCATAACCATAAACTAACTTTGAGAATTTTTTCTTATTTTTTTCATTAAATAATTCATTTATTCATTAAAAATTTTAAAAATACTAAAAAGATGGCTTATTTATTTTGTTATTGATGTCTAATATGATAGACCATATAATATATTTTTAGGGATAACAATGTCTACTAGCTATGAGAAATGTACTATAGATAATTTTTTTAACAATGACAAAAAGAAATAGAATATTAATTAGAAATTGACAAAGAGATACATACAAAAACAAAATAAAAAACGTGATACTTTTCCTCTTCTTAAATAAAAGGAGAAAAATAGAAAAGGTGATGTGACACCTTTGTATCAACTCAATTCCTATTTTCTCTTCTTTTTTTTTTTTTGATATTTTTTTCTTCATTTTCTCAATGAATAATTGTTTATAAGTTTTAAATTCAATCATATTTACTATTCTTACTATGTCTAATAAGTTACAAAAAAATCCTCATTTATTTATCTTCTCTACTTAAATAATATGCCTCTTCAACTTCTTTCTAACTAGGGAAAATAGTCAAATATGTCATTAAACTTTTACAAAATGTTTATTTAAGTCATCCGTTAAAAATTTGGCTCATTTATGCCGTTGTTGTTAAAGAAAAGACCCATCCATGCCATTTGTTTTAACTCCGGTTTTGCAAAACCACTTTTTACACACCAAACAAGGGTTAACACTTTTTATTGGTGTTTTTGGATCAAATGTACACTTTTTGATTCTACATATCTAAGAACACCAAGAACACATAAGAACATTAACAATTTCCAAATTTCAAACTTATTCAATTCTTCACTAATCCGCCTCAAATTTCAAGAGTAGTTTCGCTCCGAGCTAGATACCAAAACTCAATTTCTTTTGAGCTCGAATTCAACCTAACTCAACAAGATCCAATTGAAATTTCTTCAAAGTTTCAAAACTTCAACATTCTTTAATGGTAGATACTCCACAACTTCAAATTATTTTGAATTTTTGAAAATAAACTCAAAAAACACTAGTCAACAAAGATCTAATGTAAGAAAACTATAAAAACAAGAATCAAAGAAATTTTGAATTTTGGGATTGATTTTCGTTTTTTGGAATATACTTTTTAAATATGGGTGATTTTTTTGAACTCTACAAATGATGTTAGAATTTATTTTTTTAAAAAAAATTAATGTAGCAGAAATTTGAGATGATTTAGTGAAAAATTAAAGATGTTGAAAATTTGGGAATTGTTGATGTTCTTCATGTGTTGTTGGTGTTTTTAAAAAAACAAGTACAAAGTATACATTTGATCCAAAAACACCAATAAAAAAGTGTTAAACCTTGTTTGGTGGGTAAAAAATGATGTTGCGAATCCGGAGTTTAAAAAGATTGTATGGATGAGCCTTTTCTTTAACAACAATGACATAAATGAGCAAAACTTTTAATGAATGACATAAATAAACATTTTCTAAAAGTTCAATGACATATTTAAGCCTTTTTCCCTTCTAACTATTGTTATGATTCACCCAAACTATAAATAACAAATATCTTTAGAAATGTTCAATGTCCATTTTCATTTTGTCATTCTTTCTTTTTCTTTTATCTCTTTCATTTTCCATGTACTTAATAATGTTGTGATACTTTTCATCTTCATTCAATGGCATAATAACAATGTTAGTAGATATCTAATAAAAATAAAAATAAAAATAGAATAATATTAATTGAAATAAAAAAAATACATTAATAAAATTTTAAAATATTTGAAAACCATTCAAACTTTTATACTAATATGACCATCTCTTTTTGATGAATCTTCCAAGACAATTAAACTTCCTTCTTCATTTTGATGAAGTTGTACCAAACAAATGTGAACATCTCTATGATGAATCTTTGAAGAATATTTATATGATATTTATCAAAGTGAAGATCATATCATGACATTATTAAGTAGATGAAACTTGAAAGAAAAAGAAAGAATGAAAAATGAAAATGGATATTAAACAAACGGAAAATGACCTAAAATATTCTCGAAGTATTAGAAATGGTACAAACTATCCTCCATCCACCTATTGGCTCCAAAATGTCTTTCTCATCTACCTATTGACTCAAAAATACTCTTCTCATTCAGATGAGCTGAATTACCAGATGATTAAACATATGATGCATGATCCTTGTGACAGTTTAAACCCAACAAATTCTTGTACTTAAAAAAAGGCTACTGCAAGTTCAAATATCCAAAAAAAATTGCCATTCAAATATCAAAAGGAAGTTATTCTTATCCAATATATAGAAGACGAAATACAGGAGAAGTTGTCAAAGTAAGAAATCAATATTTGGATAACTCTTGGGTGGTCCCGTACAATCCATATTTACTTGGAAAATTTAATTGTCACATAAATGTTGAAGTGTGCTCTGACATCAAAGTTGTAAAGTATTTGTACAATACATTTGCAAAGGACATGATAAGATTGCATTCTGTGTACAAAATAGCGATACATCCATAGAGATAAATGAGGTAAAAGAGTATCAGTCTGCTAGATGGATATCACCTCCAGAGGCAGTATGGCGTCTCTTTGGTTTTGCTATAAGTGAAATGTCTCCTAGCATTTATCGTCTTCAACTACATCTAGAAGGCCAACAATTCGTTTCTTTAAAGAGCAATGCAAATATAAATGCAATTATAAATAATCCGATGATCAGAAAAACAATATTAACTGAGTTCTTTCATATGAACCAGACTGACAAATATGCTATAGAACTCAATTTACTTCGTCTGGTCGTCCACTGAAAAATTCTGGGCACGTAGACAAAAACGTTGTGTTGTTGGACGTATTGTCACATGTCATCCAACAGAAGTAGAGCGATATTATCTTCAATTACTACTGGCACATGTACGACGACCAACATCATACAAAGATCTTTTGACCATAAATGGAGAGCCTTGTAGTACATTTCAGAAGAGGATTGTTACATTTTGACAGTAGTTTGATAGACTGTATGTCTGAAGCCGCATGTTATCAGATACCATATAGTTTGAGACGTTTATTTGCTACATTATTGGTGTACAGTAATCCAACCAACCCAATAAATTTAGGGGAGCAGTTTGAAGAATCGATGGTCGAAGACTATAAAGTGTTGCAGCTGTTGGAATAAAAGAAAGTCATATCAAGCTTTAAATCATATCAACGACATTTTACATTCTATGGGCCATGATACAAATGAGTATGAACTCATCTCAGAAACTATCAGACTTTCTTCGACGATGAAAGAAGCAAAAGATGTTCATTTCGAAAGACCTATTACTGTAAATGAAGAGATCTGCTCTTACACAAAAAAATAAACAAAACTCAAATGATTGCAAATAATATGATTATTCACAGAATATTTTCAAACAAAGCAGGCGCCTTTTTTGTTGATGGTCCAGGAGGAACTGGAAAGACTTTCTTATGTAGTGCTTTATTAGCAACTGTACGATCTATTCTTAGAGGTGGACGTACTGCACATTCACGGTTCAAAATTCCTATTGACCTTGACGATAACACAACAAGTTGTAATATTAGCAAAGAAAGTTCGGTAGCAGGTTTAACTCGAGATGCAAAATTGATTGTATGGGATGAGGTATCCATGGCTAAAATAAAAAAGAATGTTGGAAGTTCTGGATGTATTCTTGAAAGATTTGGTGGATACGAACACATTATTTGGTGGAAAGTTAGTAGTTCTAGGAGGTGATTTCTGACAGACTCTTCCTATTGTACGATATGGGAAAAAGGAAGACTTTATTGCACAAAGCTTGTTGTGTTAAACCATTTAGAATGAACTCGAAAAGATTCAGCTATCTGAAAATATGAGAGCAAAAGCAGATCCAGCATTTTGCGGTTATCTACTAAGAGTTGGAAATGGACAAGAAAAAATCAGATCGATAAACAAGATTGAAATTCCAAATTTTCTGCTTATTCCTTAAACAAGTGAAAAAGAATCTCTGGATAAACTTTTCACTGCGACATATGCAAACTTACATCCACCATATTCTGATTTATATCCTACAGATACCCGTGTGATCTTAATAACAAAGAATGATTTTGTCGATGAAATCAATGACATGCTTATCCATCGATTTGATGGAAAATCAAAAACATTTATCGGCACTGATGAAGCTCTTGAGTTTAGCAATCAATCTACTTCATAGTTTAAATCCCACAGGTTTGCCCCCATACATGTTACATTTGAAAGAAAATTGCCCAATTATATTACTACAGAATTTAAATCCATGTGAAGGCTTATGTAATCGCACACGATTGACCTGCTGTGATTTTAGAACTCATGTTATTAGCACTAAGATTACCACAAGGGATTTCAAAAATACACATGTTTTTATTCCGAGAATACCATTATTATCATCACAAAGATGAAAAAATGCCCGCCCAATTTAAAAGAAGGCAGTTTCCCGTTAGATTGTGCTATGCTATGCAAGGTCAAACTTGGATTTTGTTGGAATTTATTTGGTAGAACCTGTTTTTTCACATGGTCAGCTCTATGTTGCCTTATCAAGAGCAAAAATTTCAAATTGTGAGAGGTTATTGATCGGAACGCCTACACCAACTAGCCATGACGATCATTCTACCTCTAACATAGTATATGATGAAATCATTCGGAAGGCGATCACCTGACAATGTTTGTGATATCTCCTTTTTTTCCCCATACAGGAAGGAGCAGGTCACCAAGTGTTATATGCTACTATAGAAATTATATTTGACAATTTCGACAATGAAATGGCGGGGGTAAAGATCTAAACTTGGTATAGATTATTTCCAATCTGTGTTATAAAATCAGAAATTACTGGTTCTAATAAATCATTCAGAAACACGAAGTAACTGAGATTTTTTTTTATAACCAGTAAATAAGATGAACAGAAATTTATTTCTAAAAAATAATTTAATCTGTAAAAACGTACAAGAATCTGTAATACTCTTATTGAAAATTTAGGAAGAAAATCAAGTCCACTGAATTCACAGTGTCCCCTTAAGGAAAGTATTCCCCTCTAGTATCCGAGGTTTGATTTGGAATATAACCTCCCAGGGTAAAATGATTTTAATAAGTAGAGTATAGATACCAAAAACTCTACTATCAGCGAATCAATCCACAGCAGGAAAGTACACGAAGAATATGTGTTTTTTAAGAAGAAGGAAGATCAGAAAATTCGTAGGAAATATTCTGAAGACTGAATGGTATTTATAGGCAAGAAGAATATATTCTGAAAGGTTGCAACCCTTTCAGAATTAACACGACCATTAATGAAAGGTTGCAAACTTTCAAATGGTATTGACTGTTCCTGAAAGTTGCAACCTTTCAGAACAGTCATGGCGGGAAATTTTGAATATAACGGAATTTAAAACGGGTCACTCGCGCGGATCCGAGTCGGGTCGGGTTAACTAAAAAAGTTGAAAACATTTCGGTTAAATTCTGTTATCAACTAATTTATTGAAAATAATTTTTGGCCATTTAAATTAATTAATAAATAATTAAAATAAATTTTGTCCAAAAAATTATCTCTCGATCGATCATTTGCCGAAGCCGAAGCGAGCGAGCGAGCGACGACGACGACGGCGCGAGGGGGGTCCCTCTTTCCAACCCTTTTAACAGTTAATAGGAGTGTTTATTTATTTAAACTCTCCTAATTTCCTTTCCATTACCGATGAGGGACTATTGCCTTTTTCAATAAAGCATTAGAGGACTTTTCAAGTTCTAAACCTTTCAAATTCCTCTCCTTCCCTCTATTTCCCATCAATTCTTGCTACATACCCAACAATCCCCCACATTGATGGGGAATAGTGAATAGTTATAACATAGGAATGCACGGACAATTGTGTACTTTACAAGCAAGGATTAATTGCATCTGGATAAGTAGGTTTCCCCTTGGACTTTCCGTAGTGAACATATGTCGGATATACTCGGTCAATCGGTAGATGTGATATCTTTGAACCATCGAACTTTGGTGTATACCTAGACAACCATATGTCACACAATTAACCATTTACTGTTTATGATTCTTACGGTTGTGTTCGTTTCAGCCATGAACACCTCCTGGTTTCATGAGTGTATAGAGAATAGGCTTTTGACATAAATTCTCTTTGAAACGTCTTCCACTTCACACTCACATAGGTGATTTCTAACCGTGTCATCTCATAGATATACTATTTGGTCAAATCTACCAAACTTAGCAAATCATTAAAAACTTTAAGCTTTATTACCTCATTAACAAGCCTTAAAGTCTTAACCTTTTCCTGAACATTGTCTTCATCATGAGAATGGATTGAGTTATTTGACAATGTCGAACCGTCAGCCACAACTTTGTTTTTCTCCTTGAATCTAGCTCTTGGGATCTCCAGTCTGCTAGATAGAGTTACCGTTATGCTGACTTGTCCTAAGCCGTAAACCCATTCCCTTAGATGATCTTTCAACTGCCTCTCTCACTAGGCCTTTCGTTAGTGGATCTGACACATTATCGCTTGACTTTACATAGTCAATTGTGATAATTCCACTAGAGAGCAGTTGTCTTATGGTGTTATGCCTACGTCGTATATGACGAGACTTCCCGTTGTACATAACGCTCCCTGCCTTACCTATTGTTGCTTGACTATCGCAATGTATGCAAATTGGTCCGATAGGTTTGGGCCAGAATGGAATATCCTCTAGGAAATTCCGGAGCCATTCTGCTTCTTCACCAGCCTTATCCAAAGCAATGAATTCAGATTCCATTGTGGAGCGAGCAATACATGTCTGTTTGGAAGATTTCCAAGAGACAGCTCCTCCACCAAGTATGAATACATAACCACTCGTGGATTTTACATCATTTGACCCGGTGATCCAATTTGCATCACTATATCCTTCAATCACAGCAGGATATTTATTATAATGCAAAGCATAATGTTGTGTCCATTTTAGATAACCCAACACACGTTTCATAGCCATCCAGTGAGTTTGATTCGGATTACTAGTGCACCGACTCAGTTTACTAATAGCACATGCTATATCTGGTCGTGTGCAATTCATAATATACATCAAACATCCCAACACTCTGGCATATGCCAATTGAGAGTCACTTTGACCTTCATTCTTTTTAAATGTACAACTTAAATCAATTGGAGTTTTGACTACATTGAAATTCAAGTAATTGAACTTATCCAATACTTTTTCAATATAATGAGATTGAGATAATGCTAGTCCCTGGGGAGTTTTGATAATCCTCACCCCTAAGATCAAATCAACAACTCCTAAGTCTTTCATATCGAACTTGTTGGACAACATGCGCTTAGTAGCATTTATATCATCAATTTCTTTACTCATTATTAACATGTCATCAACATACAAACAAACAATGACTTCATGATTCATAACATTTTTGATGTAAACACATTTATCACATTCGTTAATCTTGAATCCATTTGCCAACATTACTTGATCAAATTTACCATGCCATTGTTTGGGTGCTTGCTTGAGTCCATAAAGTGACTTCACAAGTCTGCACACTTTCTTTTCTTTACCAGGAACTATAAACCCTTCAGGTTGTTCCATGTAAATTTCTTCCTCTAACTCTCCATTTAAGAAGGCTGTCTTTACATCCATTTGGTGGATTTTAAGATCATGCACTGCTGCAAGTGCTATTAACATCCTAATGATGTTATCCTTGTTACTGGAGAATATGTGTCAAAGTAGTCCAGACTTTCCTTTTGTCTGTACCCTTTGACTACCAGTCTAGCCTTATATTTGTCAATAGTCCCATCAGGTTTCATTTTCCTTTTAAAGATCCATTTTGATCCTAAAGGTTTATTTCCTGGAGGAAGACCAGTCAATTCCCAAGTGTGATTGCTTAAAATTGATTCAATCTCACTATTGACTGCTTCTTTCCAATAAGTTGACTCTGACGAAGACATAGCTGCTTTAAATGTTTGAGGCTCATTTTCAAGCAATAGTGCTACAAAATCTGGTCCGAAAGAAACAGATTTTCGTTGTCGAGTACTTCGTCTAGGTTCCTCACTAGTTAGAATATTTTCCATTGATTCTTGTCGTGGTCGTTTAGATCTTTCACTTGTTGACTCACTTTCAGTTTTATACGGATAAATGTTTTCAAAAAACTCTGCATTATCTGATTCAATTATCGTATTAACATGAATCTCAGGATTATCAGATTTGTGAACCAAAAATCGACAGGCTTTACTATTCACAGCATATCCAATAAAGACACAATCTATTGTTTTGGGTCCAATTTTAACCCTCTTGTAAAGGAACCTCTACCTTGGCTAAACACCCCCACACTTTAAATATTTCAAGTTGGGTTTTCTTCCTTTCCACAACTCATATGGAATTGATTGTGTTTTTCGATGGGGTACTCTATTGAGTATTTTATTAGCTGTAAGAATGGCTTCCCCCCAAAGATTTCGCGGTGAACCAGAATTGATCATTAAGGCATTCATCATTTCCTTTAATGTTCTGTTCTTCCGTTCTGCCAAACCATTTCACTGTGGTGTATAAGGTGCAGTAGTTTGATGAATAATACCATATTCCAAACATATCTCTGCAAAAGGAGATTCATATTCTCCACCCCTATCACTCCGAATCATTTTTATCTTTAGATTCAATTGGTTTTCCACTTCATTTTTGTATTGCTTAAATGCATCAATTGCTTCATCCTTACTATTAAGCAAGTATACATAACAAAATCGAGTGCAGTCATCAATAAAAGTTATAAAGTACTTTTTTCCACCACGAGATGGTGTTGACTTCATATCGCATATATCTGTGTGAATTAAGTCTAAAGTTTTAGAATTTCTTTCAACAGACTTGTAAGGATGTTTAACAAACTTACTTTCCACACAAATTTCACATTTCGACTTATCGCAATTAAAATCAGGCAATACTTCTAAATTAACCAATTTTCGCAAGGCTTTGTAATTTACATGTCCCAAACGGGCATGCCATAAATCACTTAACTCCAATAAGTAAACAGAAGCGGAATTTTTATTGATACTGTCAATAACCATTACATTTAGTTTGAAAAGACCCTCATTGAGATATCCCTTTCCTATGAACATTTCATTCTTACTTATTACAGCTTTATCACTAACTAGGACACACTTAAACCCGTTCTTAACGAGTAGTGCAGCAGAAACTAGATTCTTCCTAATAGTAGGGACATGCAGAACATTGTTTAAAGTCAACACTTTGCCGGATGTCATTTTCAAATTACTTTGCCAGTTCCTGCAATCCTTGTTGTTGCTGTGTTTCCCATGAATAAATCTTCATCGTACTCAGCAGAAGTGTATGTTGCAAAGGCTTCTTTTGCAGAGCAAATATGTCTAGTGCACCTGAGTCGAGAAACCACTCCTTGAGATTTCCAACTAAGTTACACTCCGATATCATTGCACACAAGCCATCTGCATCTTCCATTTTTTCCACGATGTTTGCTTGATTTTTGCCTTTGCCTTTGTTTTTGTCCTTTCTTGGAGCATGACAATCAGAAGATCTATGACCAGCCTTGCCACAATTATAACAGTTGCCTTTGAATTTCTTCTTGGCCTGTTCTGACTTCTGCCCGTTGGACTTCTTTCTCTTTTTGTCTTTGGTAGGAGCTTCTTCAACATATTAACTCCAATGATTGTTGAACTCTTACGCGACTTCTTTTCGGCATTTCTGTTATCTTCCTCAATCTTGAGCCGAATCACAAGATCTTCAAGCTTCATTTCTTTACGCTTGTGCTTTAGATAATTCTTGAAATCATTCCACGAAGGAGGCAACTTCTCGATCATTGCAGCCACTTGAAAAGCTTCATTTACTACCATATCTTCAGCAATCAGATCATGTAGAATAAGTTGAAGTTCCTGCACTTGTGATCCAACAGTTTACTATCTGTCATTTTATAGTCTAAAAAACTTTGCGACCACAAACTTTTTCAAGCATGCATCTTCTGTCTTATATTTCTTCTCAAGTGCATTCCACAACTCTTTTGAAGTTTTTATTGCACTATAGACATTATATAAGTCATCCTCTAAAGCACTCAAAATGTAACCTTTACATAGGAAGTCTGACTGTTTCCATGCTTCAACAATCATAAATTTTTCCCTGTCTGGCATATCATCAGCAGGAACTGGAGTATCTTCACTTGTAAATTTCTGCAGACCAAGAGTGGTAAGCCAGAAAAATACTCGTTGCTGCCATCCTTTAAAATTCACACCTGTGAATTTACCCGGTTTCTCTGCTTGTGATACAAGAGGTTGGGTTGGTGCAGCAACAGCCACTGTAACACCAGTGTTTTCCATTTCTGATAAACAAAATTGATAATATAAGTAAGCAATAAAAATATAATTGCAGACTTAAAGGAGTATAAAATCACAAAGATTTTTGTCTCCACCAGAAACACAGATTTACTAATTTCCTTAAGATTGTTTCCAATCTGTGTTATAAAATCAGAAATTACTGGTTCTAATAAATCATTCAGAAACACGAAGTAACTGAGATTTTTTTTTATAACCAGTAAATAAGATGAACAGAAATTTATTTGTAAAAAATAATTTAATCTGTAAAAACGTACCAGAATCTGGAATACTCTTATTGAAAATTTAGGAAGAAAATCAAGTCCACTGAATTCACAGTGTCCCCTTAAGGAAATTATTCCCCTCTAGTATCCGAGGTTTGATTTGGAATATAACCTCCCAGGGTAAAATGATTTTAATCAGTAGAGTATAGATACCAAAAACTCTACTGTCAGCGAATCAATCCACAGCAGGAAAGTACACGAAGAATATGTGTTTTTTAAGAAGAAGGAAGATCAGAAAATTCGTAGGAAATATTCTGAAGACTGAATGGTATTTATAGGCAAGAAGAATATATTCTGAAAGGTTGCAACCCTTTCAGAATTAACACGACCATTAATGAAAGGTTGCAAACTTTCAAATGGTATTGACTGTTCCTGAAAGTTGCAACCTTTCAGAACAGTCATGGCGGAAAATTTTGAATATAACGGAATTTAAAACGGGTCACTCGCGCGGATCCGAGTCGGGTCGGGTTAACTAAAAAAGTTGAAAACACTTCGGTTAAATTCTGTTATCAACTAATTTATTGAAAATAATTTGTGGCCATTTAAATTAATTAATAAATAATTAAAATAAATTTTGTCCAAAAAATTATCTCTCGATCATTTGCCAAAGCCGAAGCCGAAGCCGAAGTCGAAGCCGACGGCGCGAGGGGGGTCCCTCTTTCCAACCCTTTTAACAATTAATAGGAATGTTTATTTATTTAAACTCTCCTAATTTCATTTCCATTACCGATGAGGGACTATTGCCTTTTTCAATAAAGCATTAGAGGACTTTTCTAGTTCTCAACCTTTCAAGTTCTAAACCTTTCAAATTCCTCTCCTTCCCTCTATTTCCCATCAATTCTTGCTACATACCCAACATAGATAACCTTTATTCCTTTTGTTGTCATTTGCTTTCTAATATGCATTAGCTAGCTAATATATCAAATATAATTTTGGCCTATAAAATCATTTATGTACACGAATAGCATGTGTTTTCTGTCTTTAAAATCCTAATAATGGGATGCATTATTCCAAAATATAGAGATTGCGCAAAAGACTGTAACTGGTCATCGCGAAATGCTTAATGGAGAGAGAAAGAGGAAGATAATGGTAAATTATATTGGTGGCCTCCATCTTTGTGATGGTAGGTAGATATAATACACAAGGTTTGCGGTTTCTGTTTTTCCTGAGAGTGCATATGTGCAGGCAATATTGGATTGCGAAAGGCAGACCATGCAGTGAAACGTATAATAATACCCTCTTAAGACTACTTTAAGTTCCCTTTTTATATACTCTTCTATAACGTATAATAGAACATTAAATTAATACTAGGCCCGGCCAAAACTCCACTAGTATATATATTTATTTCAACCGTTCAAAGTAGATTAGTTCTAGCATGAAATGACTTCAATGATTTGGTTACTTTTGGAATCCCAAGCATATTAATCTACGAAAAATAATCTCTTTCAAAGGAAATTTGGGTGTATTTAAAGCTACAGGTCTACAAGTCAAATTGAACCGACAAGCTAAATTTAATTAAAAAATTGAAATAATTTGTGGTTTGGTTTGATTAGTTTGCCGTTGAAGAAAAAAATCGATCACTCTTGATTTGGTTTGGTATAACATGAAAAAAAGTCAAATCGAACTCAAACCAAACCGTCATAATATATACATAATTTTATTTTAGTTATAGATAAAAAAAAATACTACTCATAATTTACTTTGTTAATATATACTCCCTCCTTTTTAAAAAGAATGACCCTATTTCCTTTTTAGTCTTTTTAAAAAAGAATGACCCCTTTCTTTTTTTGGCAACACTTTAACTTTAACTTTCCACATGACATCTTTAGGACCACAAGAATAAAGGACATTTTGGTATATTTGACATAACTTCACATTAGAACCACAAGATTAAAATTTTTTCTTTCTTTTAAACTCCGTTCCAAGTCAAACTATGCCAATCTTTTTGAAACAGAGGGAGTATTTAGTTAGTTGATAGTTTTCAATATCGAAAAAATTACGCAACAAAGCAAACTTATACTATTTAATTACTCATCATAGTTATAGTTTCTATAATTATCACTTGCGACTAACATTATACATTAATTATGCGGGCTGACTTCGAGTTTGTATAATTAGTCACGTTTGTATATGTATAATTCGCTAGAATATACAAATACATATGTATAATATACTATTGTTTAACTTATATACATATACAATTCACTTCTCTCCCACTCTCTCCCCTCTTTCTCTCGCCTCTCTCCTCCCTCTCTCAATCTCGCTTGCCTCTCTCCTCTCTTTCCCAATCTCGCTTGCCCTATATACAAATGTATATGTATAATATACAAATATATATATATACATATACAATTCACCTCTCTCCTACTCTTTACCCTCTCTCGCTCGCCTCTCTCCTCCCTCTCCCAATCTCGCTCGCCTCTCTCATCCCTCTCTCAGTCTCGCTCGCCTCTCTCCTCCCTCTCCCAATCTCGCTCGCCTCTCTCATCCCTCTCCCAGTCTCGCTCACCTCTCTCCTCCCTCTCCCACTATCGCTTGTCATATATTCAAATATACATGTATAATATACAATTATCTAACCGATATACATATACAATTCATCTTTCTCCCATTCTTTTCCCCCTCTCGCCTCTCTCCTATCTCTCCAAGTCTCGCTCACCTCTCTCCTCCATATATCATGTAGGTACAAATTGTAATTATCAAACAATAGCTATGGAGAGTAATTAGGCTATTTTTAAGTGGTTATATGTGAAAATTTTGTAAAATTTGGGCTTGTAAGATTTTGTAAATATTTTGTTTTGTATTAAGATAGGAAGTTACAATTTTCACTACAACAAATATGATATAGCTAGGAAATCAAATTTGTCACTAATTATTCACGACAAAATTTACTTTTTGTGCTAAAATATATGAGACACATACTTTTAGTGATGAAACATAAAAATCTGAAGCAAAGTTTTGTCCACCAAAATTTCCCATCAAAAAATTAATTGACGCCATTTGTTAAATAGTTAGTCACGAATTTAAAGTTATCGGTGACACATTATTTCGTCACTAATAATATATCTAATCATGACAAAATACTTTTTGTCTTAAAATTTATAAATTTTCGAACATAAATATTTCATCTCAAAATATATGTTGTTACCATATCGATAAATTAGAGTTCGTAGTTAAATATTATAAGTTTTAGCTATAAAATTTTAGATTTAATCGTGCCATTTATTTCTTTACTAATAATATGAATAATTGGTGACAGATCTTACTGTCTCTAATCAATCTGTGATTTAGTAACAACAAAAAAATTGTCATAAAATATGTAAGGTGTTAAATGGTGACGACTTAAAATTTGTAGTGAATAATTCAACTATTTGCTACAAAAAAAATTCATATCTAAATACAATGATACCCAATTACCCCCCTAGCCTATACCCAAAATCCCTACGACACACCTTATCTGTGATGAGGTCCTATTACCCCCTCTAACTTTTTTTTTAAGTAATATATTACCCCTTGCGTGCCTACGTGGCAAAAATAATCTGCAAGGTCGATTTGTTTGTTGAACACGCGCCGGGAACACTTTTTCGTTTTCGATATTTAAGTGACTTTAATGAAATATACTCCTCCTCTCTCACGTCCCACCCCACTCCCTATGCCCATAATTAATAAATCTATATGAATAAAGATAATGCGTTTTGTTTCAAATTGTTAATATTGATCTTTTAATATTTTATCATTTGGTTTAATATAATTATCAAGTTCAGAATTAATAATCGACATAAAATAAGAATTAATAATCGACATAAAAAGATGTAAAGAATATATTAAATTTTACTTTACATTTTCAAATCAAGGAGCTTGAATGATAATGGATGGAGCTTCTTCAAAAATAAAGAACCATAAACATGGGGTTATTTTTTGAAAAGAGGAAGAATATACTTTGAGAGAAACAATAAAATTTATTTTTGAATTTTTTTTCAAATTGCTTTGACACGTGGCTCATTTTTATTGGTCATTCTTAGCCAAAAGCTGCACTCACTCTGCACTCACTCCGCACTCACGCGCCCTAGATGGGTGAAATCACGATTTTTGCCACGTAGGCACGCAAGGGGTAATATATTACTTAAAAAAAGTTGGAGGGGGTAATAGGACCTCATCAAAGATAAGGTGTGTCGTAGGGATTTTGGGTATAGGCTAGGGGGGGTAATTGAGTATTATCCCTTTTTTTTTGCTATAGTTGTTCATAATTACAAGTGACAACTTACAAAAAGAATAATACAAGTGCTTCATAAGAAATAGACAAAGTCCATTCGTTAGTTGGCAAGTGAAAATATTAAAACCAATGAATTGAGTCGATTTTATAAAAGTAAAAAAGTTCAATACATCAATTTTCTTAAATTACACAATTATAAAATGCATCATTTGAAAGAACAATCCAAGTTATAAGTATTGTGAGTGGGGCACAGTTCTACCACTACATCGCTAATATTTGTTGGTTTAGCACCTTTATTTTTTATTTAATACACTTTAATTGATAAGGACGATAAGAAAATATAATTTCTAAAGTCACTGTGCTAATTTTTGTGTGTGTCTTGATAAACTACATAGACTAAGTTGATCTATTTGCTTATGTCTATAAATATGTACATATTTAATAGTAATTCTACATATGTATGTAGAGTAACTATACATAGATAACATCGACTTACAAACTTAGACTTTGCAAATGTGTGATATATTTCATGAATTTCTATTAACTTTGTTCATCAATGTGAAAAACTAAAAATAAAAACACAAATAAAAGAAATGAACCAACTAAGATTTCAAATATATATTAGGAAAAATGCAGAAGTACCCCCTCAACCTATGCCCGAAATCCCAGAGACACACTTATACTATACTAAGGTCCTATCCCCCCCTTGAACTTATTCTGTATGTAATTTTCTATCCTTTTTCGGCTTACATTGCACTAGCTTGAAAAAAAATCAACCACGTTGGGCCCACAAGATAGTGCCACGTAGGCCAAAAGGAGTAGAAAATTATTAACCAAAAATATTCGGAGCCTTTGGGAACCCCCAAGCTTCTCGAGTACATAATATTCCTCTATCATATTCTGAAGATATTCATCATAAGAGACAGATATATGGGCATCAAGATCCTCTCCTGGAAGCTGGTATTTGAAAGTGTGAGGCTGGTTAAAGATGGCTAATATTTTCTTCATAAGTTCATGCCATGAAATATTCTTCCCTATGGAAATTATACGTGTATCTCCACCAACATATCTGAGTTTTCCATCACTAGGCCGTGGGAGTATTCTACCACCAAAACTGCACAGGAATTTAATTTTTCCTGTCTGAGAACAGTCTGAAGTTCCTAATCCAGAAGATTTCAATGACTGTGAAGATTTAGATTTAGTTAAAAGCGGAGCACTTGACCTTGAAGTAGCTTAATTATAGGATAAATCTGTAGTAGCTCCCCCCAGAGACATGCCAACAAGATCCAACTTTCTGATTAAATTTAAGCTCATTCTCGACATAAATATTATTTTCAATTTTGGTACTAGACCCTCTTGCATAAGCAAATTCAGTTATGTCAGAAGCACATTCAGAATCCGTTCTAGTTAATCAAGAAGTCTTGTGAGATCTTCATAACCCGGATATTGGCCTTGCTTACTTTGAGGTAAAGCTCTCTTATCATGCTTCTCAGTAAACACAGACAGAGTAGGAACGATTCTTGAAGAAGGATACTAAAGAAATTCCACAGAAAATACCTCACCAGTTTGTACAGGTACACGGTTATTTACATTATTGTGTAAAGATATGCCATCACTTAAGATAACCGGCTGAGATGATTCTTGTTGGATCCATTGACCAGAAGGGTTAGGCACCCCAGAGATCATAGTTTGAGCTACACCTTTGGATGAATCTAGCTACATATAACCTGTATCTTTGGCAATTCAACAAACCATTCAGACGTCACAAGCACATTAACATGCAATAACTCCCCTACAGTACCTACGACAAACTAACATTCCATTTACTTGTTCACTAGACTAAACTGAAATACCACCTACAGATTTTTCACACCAACAACGACTACCACCTTATGAAACAAAATAGCAAAATTGGCCTTCCTACTCCCCTACTTACACTGAGATCCTTCTATGTCCTTTTTTCTACTGATTTATGATGTACTTCACTCTAATATAGACAAAAGAAAATATACATACTTCTCCAACTACACAATCCCTCTACAGTATAGATATACAAAAAACCCTTGAAAAATGAAAAAATAAATATTAACAGTAAAACAATCTGACAAATTTGCCCTGTTCTTAATCAATTCTTCTCCCGATCATCAATTAATCGATCTGATAATTAAAGTGTTGGGAATTAAACACACAACACACACAAATAATCTAGAGAAAAGAGAAACGGAACACAAACGGGACACACAAGAATTTAACGTGGTTCGGTTTCCCTACTCCACGACTGTAACAGGAGGATTTTATTTCACTTGTGCTACTTCAGAATTACAAATACAAGGATCATATTTATAGGAAAACCAAATGGTTAACCTAGGGTTTCAGTAATGGGTCGGGCTGGCTCACAAGCCTCCACAAAGCCCAACAATCTCCCACTTGGAGGCTTGAAGAATTTCAACTGTCATCCACTTAGAACACTTGTATGTCTAGTAATCTTTTTCAACTCTCTCCTGCTACAGCGGCCTTCTCATCAGTCAACTGAAAGGCCCGTTGAAGCTCCCCGAAGCTTCAACACATCAGTCACGGCTGAAACTGCCCTGACTCGTCCTCGGTCCCTACCGGCTCCCACTTGAGACACGAACTGCCGGATCCTAGAACTCCCTGAGAACAAACACTCTCCATACTCAGCAAGAAATTTTCTGGGGACGTATCAACAGCTGGAATACTGGTTCTCTTGACCCACTGTCTTCTAGGAGCCTTGGCTGAAGCACGGCCGGTGCTCCCACTGCCACAAACGTCTCTGACTGGTCTTCCTGAACCTTTCCTTGCTCGTTCATCCTGAATCTGACCTGTGGCTCTGGGTTTCTTTCTTGCAAAGACAACCTTCTTCTGCCCACGAGATTCTGTGAACCGGACTTTGTTTTTCTTCTGAACTGGGACGGTCACTCCCTCAGACGGTAATCCGACAATATACAACGATCCTCTTTTTGTTCCACGAGCCATGACAAGATTGCCCCTCACGACCTTCCACTGCCCATTTCCGAACTTCACATGATGTCCTGTTCATCCAACTGCCTAACAGAAATCAAACTTTTCGTCAAGCTTGGAACAACTCTGACATCCTTCAAGGTCCAGAAACCGACTGGCGTCTTCAGCACCATGTCACCCATGCCCGTAACATCAAGAGCTCTATCGTCTGCAAGCCTTACCTTTCCAAAGTCTCCAATAACCAGATTCTGCAATGCTTCACTGCTGTGGGTAGCGTGAAAAGAAGCACCAGAATCCATGACCCAGGAATCCACATTGCTCTCCGCGCAACAGATAAACAAATCCTCGTTGGCGCTGTCTTCTGCAATGTTGACTTGTTTGTCTTTCTGGCATTGATTCCTGAAATGCCCCACCTCCTTGCAGTTCCAACATGTTACACCTGAGCCATCCCGAGCCTTCGACTGACTCCTTCTTCGGTTCCTGCTCCCACTACCTCTGTTATTTCCTCTGCCTCTGACGACGTTTAGCATATCACCTGATGATTCTCCAGAACTCCTTCTTCTGACATCCTCGCCAAGAACGAGATCACGAATCTTCTCAAAGGTGAATCCATTAGGTCCCACTGAACTGGCAACTGCTGTAACCGTTCCGGACCAACTGTCAGGCAATGATGATAACAGTAGTAAAGCTTGAACTTCATCATCGAACTTAATGCCAACTGACAAAAGTCTGGCTAAGATCGAATTCAATGAGTTGATGTGCTCGGTAACTGAACTGCCTTCCTTCATCTTTGTGTTCACCAACTCTCTAATCAGAAAAATTTTGTTTGCTGCAGATGGCTTCTCGTACATGTTAGACAAGGCTTTCAAGATGCCTTTCGCTGTCTTCTCCTTAAGAATGTTGAACGCAACATTCTTGGTCAACGAGAGTCGGATAACTGACATAGCTTTCCGATCCAAACCTGCCCACTCTGCATCAGACAATTTTCCTGGCTTGTCACCCAACACTACGTCCAAATCTTTCTGAACCAGCAAATCTTCAATCTGCATCTTCCATCAACTGAAATCTGTACCATCAAACTTCTCAATTCGGAACTTCCCATCTTCTGCCATCTCAAAGGACTTCGGCAATTCCCTTAACGGCGTCTACAGACAGCGGGCGGCGATTTGGACGATGCTCACGATCTGGATGCTCACGGCTGGATCTGAGGCTCCTCGATGCGGCGGCCACTGGACGGCAGCGGCGTTCTCTGCCTCGCTACTGCTGCGCGGCTTTCTCCTTCGCTGGGCTACGATCTGCGGCAGATCTCCTTCGATCTGGGCTGCCTGGTTCGCGGCGGCGGCTGCTCGCGAATGGCGGTTCCAGATCCTCGGCGTCTTGCACGACTGTAGCTTGCGAACGGCGGCGGCACACTCCTTCCCGACGCGGCGGCCAACGGAACGGCGCGACGGACAGCACACGGACGACGGCTGTTCGCACCCTGCGCGGTTCTCCTAGCCGGCACACAGTTCTTCACACAAGAACCCTAGGTGACAATTTCTCACAGTTTGTGTTACAGTGTTGTTGAAACCTCGCTCTGATACCAATTGTTGGGAATTAAACACACAACACACACAAATAATCTAGAGAAAAGAGAAACGGAACACAAACGGGACACACAAGAATTTAACGTGGTTCGGTTTCCCTACTCCACGACTGTAACAGGAGGATTTTATTTCACTTGTGCTACTTCAGAATTACAAATACAAGGATCATATTTATAGGAAAACTAAATGGTTAACCTAGGGTTTCAGTAATGGGTCGGGCCGGCTCACAAGCCTCCACAAAGCCCAACATAAAGTTCCAGCAAAAGAGTCAAAAAATTTAAAATATAAAACCTAAATTAGCAGACCGATCAGAAAAAAAAAAACATCAAAGAAGTATAATTTAGCTATGCGATCGAAATTTAATAACCGAATTATTGCAATCTATAAATGAAAAAGAGTCGCATACAAGTCAGAGAAATGAACCAGAGTTAAATAATCAACTACAGATACATGAATTTAACAGATCAATGATAAAATCCAGGGAAGTGAGAGAGAGAGGGTGACGTACGCCGGAAATTCTAAATCTGCGGCGACGGAGAGAGACAGTTTTGTATTGTAAAGAAAACGAAGGAAACTCTACTTATTTGTTTGTAGTACACCGACTAATGAAGGGGATTATTCATTAACCATTGTTGATTAACCTAGAAAGTGCTTTTACTGGTCCCATTAATTAACGTTAAAAATGGAAATAAATTAATGCTACTCTCTTCGTTCATTTTTACTTTGCCGCTTATTTTTAAAATAAATTTTACCTTTTACTTATCACTATAGACCTATCAAGGAAAAACAATAATTTATTTTCATATTTTACGTGATGATTAAGTACTTAATTTTCAAACTATTTTTTAAATATTATTTAATAAATAATAATTTGTTAAAATACATATGCAATAATTATTTTTTAATGAATATATCAAAGTCGGGTACAAAGTAAAAACTATACTTTTGGCGTTGTCACTTGTCTTATAACGTGAATTTGTATGGTTTGAGGTCACAAGTTGACTGCCATAGCCCATAAGGGCCAATTAGCTACATTGTGGACCCCTTGTTCTTTACAATTGAATCAACGATGATCGCTCAAAAATAAACTATCTATAATGATTAAAGATATTCAATTTTTTATATATAAGTTGGTTATATTGTGAAATTGAATTTGGAGTAATTATTAGGATGATAGTTATATGATATTATTGTTTGTTACAATGTAATTATAATAAAATTTGGAGTAATTATTAGGATGATATTTATGTTATATTTTTATTTGTTACAATGTTAAGTATAATAAAATTACAAATTTAATTTAATTTGATCGAAAAAAGTGTAAATACACTATTAGATCTTTTAAATTATCAAATAAATGTTAACATTCAACAATATATGTCTATACAACAATATATTCATATTACTGGAAAATAATACAATTAAATTTGTAGTGAGGTAAAGAACATGTGGTTGATATAACTCGTTAATTTGGTTATTAGCGATTAAATATTTGTTTGTTAAAAAATAAATAAAAATAAGTAAATAAGTAAATAAAGTCGTATGAAGCGATAGAAATCTGGAGACACAATTATTTGTTCTTAATTCAGTTATGTTAAAGTGATATTGATCATAAATTCGAGATCAATTTATGTAAATAAATATTATGAAGCAAAGACTTAATGAAATATGAAATAGCACAATAATAATAGTATCTTGTAATTGTGTTGTTTAGAATCTCAAACCATACAATCATATTAAAACTACTATCTATAGGTTATCAATGTAATTCGTCTACAAATAGAGGAACTTCACTCAAGCCCTGAAATACTACAACCGATGATTATTGTTCATGTTGAACTGTTATTAGTAGTATCAGCTAATATTTCGTTATTGTCGTTACAATATTGTACAATCATAACTGACATATACGTCATTTTTATCCTTTTTTGTCATGTCATTGTGGGTACGAGTTTCCGCCTTTTTTTTTTTATAATGATGATTGTTATTCTATGATTTCAGAGACTTATCATTTCCAAACTCATCTTTGAGACTAGTTCACTTTACCGAACTAATTTTCTTGAGCATACTACGTGAATTCGGTGTGTTCATATTTTTTTTATTCTTCCACGTGCAAGTTATTTTTTTGTCAATACATAGTCTCTCATTTCTCGAACATGATGCCATGCATGTTCGAAAAGCGAATGAGAAGTCCATCCTAAGAATACCTCCGGTAATGCAAAAGATATTGACTCCGAAACATTAAATTTACAATCCATATGTGGAGTTATTATTGGATCGAAAATGTCTCATTATTCAAGGCAATCATGACTTATCTCTTTTTTCCTTGTAAATTGCCTTTCGTTTCATTTTAGTGTTACACGATTCCTCCGTTCATAATTTCTCCAAACTCTCTTAATTTCTCTTAAATTATTTCTTCATTCTTTACGGATCCTTCTATCTTTACATCTCTCTAACTTCATATATTGTTATATATATTTTCTTCCTTTAAACTTGATTCATCATATCTTCATCCTTTTTCAGTTTTGTCAGATATCCCCTTCACATGGTAGCCCAAAAGAAAGGTAAAAAGAGAAATGACATATCTTCTGAACCCTGGGTCGATATCATTGTCCCTAGAATACCTTCGTTTCAAGGATGGTTTTAAAGTTGGATTATTATGTCATGTTAAAGACTAGGATAAAGTGTCTAGCGATTATATATACTTATCCATTCTTCATTAAATCTAGATAACTTCTCAAATTTATAACTAAGTAATGCCCCAAGAAATTGCAAGGTGTCAATTTCTCAAAATCAAATTACTTGTTTATATGCACTTACCCGTTCATCCTCGAATACGACCACCCCACCATAGATGATGATCATTTTGTCTACCAGACCTTCGAACTATGTCTAGGCCAACTATACCATTTACTTGGAGGGTAGTGGCATGCCTGCCACTGGGCTATAGATTTTGAGACTGACAAATCATGTTGCATAACCCACATGCTACTCTTATACTCCTTCCTGGGAATCATGACCCTCACGAATAAATGTAAAAATACCATCATTACAACTTAACATCACGATCGTGATCGATGAATATATATACATCTAAATTTTTAACAAGTTTAAAATATTTTTATAGTTACTGTCATTTTTATGGTTCTTTTTCTTTTATCGTGTCCTATGTTTAGTTAAATTTGTATTGATATCAATCTTTGTAGGTCTTTAGAGACTAGGGTGTGTTTGGTACGAAGAAAAATAATGTTTTTCAATTTTTTCATATTTGGTTAGCTTAAATGTTTTGAAAAATATTTTCCAAATCAACTTGTTTTCCTCAAATTTAAGGAAAACGGCTTTCCTTCAAAAATTAAGGATTTTTTTTTCAAAACACTACTTCTTCCTTAAATTATAGTAATATATTTTTCTTACCCTACCTCGTACCCCGTACCCAACTCTTTTCATTCAAAATAAAGTTAAATTTTTCTTATTTTTTATATTACAAATATTTTTTTACCCCTATCCTCAAATTTGCCCCAACACCCCTTCCCCCAAACAAAAAAAAAGGATATTTTTACCTCATCCGATCCCTACCACCCCTACCCCCACAGAAAAGATCTTTTGAAAAAGTATTTCAAATTTTAATTTCATTTTTACCCATCCCATAGCCTAACCCCAAGACCCCCTCACCCAAGCCACCCCGTCAAAACTTGGTCTTTTCAAACAAAAATAATATTTTTGAAAAAAAAATTAAATTAAAAAAATACCCATCCCTATCCGCCCCCCCCCCACCCCCCACCCCCACCCCACCACACACCCGTCAAAGTTTTTTTTATTTTTAAAAAAGTTATTTTTGTAAAATATTTCAAATTTTTAAAGTTTTACGTCACTCCTACCCCAACCACTCCCCTCAGTCCCCTCCACCCCATCAACTTTTTTTAAAAAATATTTCAGGATCGAAAGTTAGGGTCAGGTCCTAGGTCAGATTTCACGATCGGGTCTTGAAACGATAGTCAGTGTCATGTCCTAATTTGGGTGTCAAGGTCGCATCTTATATTTTTGGGTTAGAAATTATTTTCCTAAAGAGTATTTTCTAGTTCGAAGTAAAAAATAAAAGATATTTTTTAAAAAAATATTTTTCAATCACCAACGAAAATGAAAAAATAAGTTGCAAAATTTATTTGTTTTCTAAGAAAATATAAAAATATTTTCCTTCGTACTAAACACACCATACTTTTTCCATGTTATTTTAATTTTGCTCCATCCGATTTTTACATCTCCACTTATCATAGTATTACACCTATGAATGAGGTGCATCTACTGGTCAACACTAAACATGCCTAATCCATCTTAAATAACTTTTTCGTATTTTATCTTCAAATATGTTGGGTAATAATTTAAATATTACAATAATAATACTAACAACGATTTATTATTTAGCAAAATAGTATTTCTACAATTTATATAGATATTATTTCTATAATATTTTAAATAGGCACAACTAAAACGTGAATTATGTTGAACATTGTTTTAAGGAACTATTTATGCAGTATAAAATATTTCCCCAAAATTAAACAGGTTCTCTCTTATTAAATAGACGTTACATGGATCTACAAATTAGTATTAGTACCATCAAGTTAAATCAAGAGAATGAAAGTTAATACTCCCTCATTCAATTTCAATTGTCATGGTTTTAATTTTTAGAGCCAAACGATAAGAATTTTAACTAATATTTTATTATATATTTTTCACCATATTAATATATAAAAAATTGCAATTGATAATATTTATCGCATAAATTTAAATAATAATTTTTATGTTTAAAATATTAAATAAATATATTTTAATTTAATTTTATAAAATTAATTAAATTAATTATCGGAAAATATAACACGGTAAATAAAAGTAACGAATGGAGAATATAAATATTAATCAAAGAAGCAGAAGACAAGAGCTTGAGAAAGAGGACAAAATGTTATTTTTCTTTTGTAAATTTTCAAGGGTGAGGAGTAGCATTTATAAGGTGAAAGGTGTATGGAATATTGCCACTTGTAAAAGCTTTCACATGCAAAAGGACACATGACATTTGTGCTGACAAGAGAGGAAAATTTTGATTTAGTAAATGCTTTAAATTCTTTTGAAATACATTATCATATACCAACACGTGTCTTATAACTATATAGAATAACACCTTGTTATAACTTCTCTATTTCCACACCTGGTTTCAACCATATATTTGATATTTTTATCTATTATTTGGTTTTCTTAAAATGGAAAATATATATATGTTGTTTGCATTTAGGCACTGCTATGGCGCTATCCCATGTAGTACAAGTAGAGTCGAATCAAGGATTTGAAGAAAATGAGTGTAATGTCAATGATAATATATCTTACACAAAATTTGTATTATGCAATAATCAATATTGATTTATATGAAATATAAAATTACGATATTTTTGTATAAATAAATTAAATAATTCTGATGAATCATGTAATTAGTTAACTATTCATAAAGTTATTTAGTCAGTTAGTTAGTTATAGAAGTTAGTTCAAAAGGATTATTAGTTACAGCTCATTCTTATTTTTTTTGTATATATATACAACTTAAATGTAAAGTCACATATTATTAATAAAAATTATTTTTCATTCTCTCTGAATTCACTCTTCAATTACTCCGATATCTTCATTGATGGAGCTTCTTATCATAATATCAGAGAACAGTGAAGTATCCTGTGTCTAACACATAGGTGTTGTAAAGTTCTTTCATCAGCTTCTTAATTTGCTGATACAAGGATCTCTATTTTGGTTATCGATTCCTTCTTTGTTGGGTCTCTATTCGTGATTTGAAAATTTGTTGGTGAATGAATCATGGTGCTTACTGATGAAGTTGTTGTAACTGGTGAAGTGCAAGTACAGGGAATGTCTTCTACTCAGCTTGAACGAATGGATCACAATCATCCCTTATTCATTCATCCGATATTCAAGATTCAGTTTTTATCTCAGTTCAACTTCTACGATCAAAGAATTACTCTTTATGGAGTAAATTCTTGAAACTTGTTCTGGGTAAAAACAAGTTAGGATTTCTGCTAGAAACTTGTAAAAAGGACATGTATCCCTCTTCCATGCATGATCTATGGGATAGGTGTAATGTTATTGTCTTGGGATGGATAATGAACATTGTTTCTAAAGGTTTACTTAGTATCGTCATCTATGGATCTGATGCACATATAGTGTGGAAAGATCTCCGTGAGAGATTTTATAAAGTCAATGCATATAGGGCATTTTTTTCTGCATAAGGAGATCGTTACATTTTCTCAAGGTATTGCTTCTGTATCAAATTATTTTTTTAGGCTTATAGAGTTGTGGAATGAATTTGAAACTCTAATACCTCCCCCATCAAGTGCTTGTAATGGCTGAACATTTTCAATATCATAAGCTATGGCAATTTCTAATATGGCTGAATGAGACCTATGCTCTACTAAGAGTCAAATTCTGATGATAGTTCTTATCTCTATTGCCAATCAAGCTTATGCTATGATCATTAATGTTGAGAGTTAGAGATTAATGGTGGAAGTACTGGTTCCTCTTTAGTTGATCCACATTTAGAAGTTGCTCTTATGAGTAAAAAAGTGTCTAAAGGTCAATTCTTTGGTTCCAATAATCATCATCATGGGAATAATAGTGGTTTTAATTCAACATCTGGAGCAGTCAATACTTTTGGAGCTGGTAATGGATCTAATAGTGGTTATAGACAGAGAAACTATGGTGATGAGAGACCTAATGGGAAAGCTCACTTGTTTTGTGATTTCTTTCACTTTAAAGGTCATACCAGGGAGTCTTGTTATAAGCTGCATGGATATCCCAATAAGAAAGGAACAACCTCTAATTCTTATGCTAACAACTGGTGACCATTAATTTTGTGAGGCTAGAGCATCTGATCCTTATGTTTCCTCTACTAATACTCCTCCAACAGGTGCACAAGGTCTGTCCTTATTTACAACTGAGCAGAACACACAGATTCTTTACTAAGTAGAGGAAAAGATGCAGATCATGTTGCTAATGTTGCAACCACTAGCACCGCAGGTATGATTACATCTCTTATGTCTGATTTGGTTGACAGTAATTGGATAGTAGATACTGCAGATTCTAACCACATAGTTCATAATATTAGCCTAATGAATCAATATACAGAGCTTGGTGATAAGAGCAATATGCATGTCAATCTCCCTAAAGGAAGCCAAGCTTCTATTAGTCATATTGGTGAATCTCTAGTTCTTACAGATAAAACTATGAAAGATGTGTTGTTCATTCCAGAGTTCAAATACAATCTTCTATTTATATCTCAGTTGACTAAGTCATTACAGATGCTATTTTTTCCTGACTTCTGTGTCTTTCAGGATCTCTCAAATGGGAAGGTCCCGGGGATTGAGAGAGAAGATCAAGGTTTATATCTACTTCAAACTGGAATTTGTACTTCTGATGACACTGGTGATTTTCATGCTAATAATTCCACTAATGTAGTTCGTGTTGTAGACAAGTCAAGTATTGCTACTACTAGTTGTAATTATTTTGCTTCCTATGTATCTTTTTTTGAGTAATATCTCGCATAAGAGGCTTGGCCATGCTCTTCTTAAAGTGCTCAATAGAATAGAATGTTTACCTCCTATATCTTTGAAGGATCATCACTGTACTCTGTTATATTGTAAAACAATTCAGACTTTCTTTTCCTGTCAGTATAACTACTTCTGCTTTTACATTTGATATTGTACATGGTGATGTTTGGGGACCCTACAAAGTTTCTAATCATGATGGCAAAGATATTTTCTCACATTGGTGGATGATAAATCTAGATACACTTGGCTCTTCTTGTTAAATACCAAGTCTGACTCCTTTGTAGTCCTGAAAGTTTTTTATGTATGGTGAAGGCACAGTTTGGTGTCAATGTTAAATGTGTTAGAACAGACAATGAGACTGAATTTGTTAACTCTCATGTTACTGGTCTATTCAAAGAGTTTGGGGTCTTATATCAAATATCTTCTATCTATTCCCCTCAACAAAATGGTGTGGTTGAAAGAAAGAATAGGTCTATTCTTGATATGGCCAGGGCATTAAGATTCAAGCAAGTATACCTTTGAAATTCTGGGGTTGTTGTGTCTCTACAATAGTTTATATCCTAAATAGGTTACCTTTTGTAGTGTTGCAAAATAGGTCTCCTTTTGAAGTGTTATTTAGCAAAGCTTCCTCACTCCTACACCTTCGAGTCTTAGGATCTTTATGTTATGCTACCGCTCCTAAACATCTTGATAAATTTTCCCCTAGAGCTCTTCCTGCTGTTCATCTAGGTTGTTCCTCTGCTAAAAAGGGTTATATACTATATGATTTAAGCTCTCATTCTTTCTTTGTCAACAGAGACACTGTGTTCAAAGAAGATATCTTTCCTTTTAAGGATTTCCAATCTTCTCCTCCTCCCTTGATTCCTGTCTGCATTTTACTGATGATCCTCCTATCTTTATTTCTTCTGAGTCTGTTATTACCTCAGATAAGTCACTTATCCCTCCTGATTCCATACTATTTCCAGGTGAGTCTCATCCACTTCCCACTTCTTCTGAGGTGTCTTCTGAGGTGTCTCTATCTACTGATAGTCAACCTACTCCTAGAAGATCTACTGACACTCCAAACCTCCTATTTGGTTGGACTACTATGTTACTCCTAGTGCTAAAAATGTCTGTCTATTTCCTATGTCTTATTATATTTCATATTCTAGACTGTCTCCTTCTTATAGAGCTTCCCTTGCTGCTTATTCTACAATTGTTGAACCCAGTCCTACAAAGAAGCATGTCTTGGTCCTCTCTGGGTCAAAGCTGTCACACCCCTTTTTCGCGCGGCGGCGTAAGGGTTTTTCTAATTTAAGTGACGTTATTAATTAGGGGATTATTTTAGTTTTTTCAGAGTCGCCACTCGGAATTGAGTTACGGTGTTCCAAGTCACCTTTTATTTAATCCCTAATCAAAAGGAAATGACTCTTTGTTTGGTCTGCGAACGAGTTCGGGTAAGGAATTCTGTTGACCAAGGGGAAGGTATTAGGCATCCCTCGAGTCCCGTGGTTCTAGCACGGTCGCTTTATGGACATTCATGACTTAAACTAATTTATGAATATTGTATTATTAAGACAAATATATTTACCCTCATTCTTTGACTTATATAATATATAAAACTACTTATTTTATTAATCTATGCCCTTTAATTGAAATATATATATACACATATAAATTAAATCAAGCAAATCAGAATAAAATAAGATATTCTTTATTATTATTATTTCTTTTGTTTTTATTATTATTCTTATTTTTTATTCTATTTTTTACATTTTTTTTACTTTCTCATCTTTTGTTATTATTATTATTTATTGTTATTATTATTTTTTATACTTTCAAGGTTTTATTTGTTTTTTTTTTCAACTTAATTTTTTTGTTTGGACAAAGAAACTTTCAAAAATAAATATAAAAAATTCTTTCCTCTTGAATCGAATTTTTTTTATATTATTTTTATACTTCTTTTCTATTATTTTTTTTTGTTTTCCCTCTTCCCTCTTTTTTTGTATGTTCTTTTTCATAGTTTATTTTTTTTAACTTTTCCCTTTTTCCTTTTATTATTATTGTTATTATATTTTTTCATTTTTTATTCGATTTTTTTTTACGTCACTAACATTAAATAAAAATTAATATATTTACATAATAGCTACACATTTTATCATTATAAACTAAATATTAAAAATTACATGACTTGGACAATAATTTTACTTAAATATAAAATAAACTATGTGTTATCTAAATATAAAATAAATCATGGTTTGATATAATAATTTCACACTAAATATAATTATACCAAGGATCTAAACATAAAACTGATATGAACGTTTGAACATACTTCATACAATAACATGAATAAATATTAATGGTTTAAACATACGCGAAATTTAACAACTTTAATATATATTGCAATTCATTCTCGCATTATCATGACATAAAACTAATACAAAATTAAATTAGTATTACCTCTTGTGGAAATTATTTCACCAAAAGAAAACAATGCGAATAAGGAACCACGAAAGTAAACCTCAACTTCAACCTTTGGTTTCTTTGTGCGTGTGTTCTTCGGAAAAAAAAATTCTTTGTTGTTTCTTCTCTTTTTTTTTTTACTTACAGATTTTTTTTTTCTCTTTTTCTTTCTTTCTCTTCTTATTTTTTTTCCCTCGTGTCTTTTTCTCCCTTCTTCCTTTTTCTTTTCTATTCGTTGATCTCTTTTTTTTTCTAACTTTTTTTTGATCTGATTTCTTCCTTCTTCTGTTTTTTTGAGTTGGGAAAAAAATATATAGTAGTAGTAGTGTGTGGGTGTGTGGGACGTGGGGGGGAAGATGGGTAAAGTGGGGGTAATGGGGAGTGGGGTCGTGGGTCCCTTTTTTTGTTTTTTTAAATATTAAATACATATATAAATGATAATTATATAATTATTAATTGTTTTGAGTAAATAAATAAATAAAGCTAAATGGGTAATTAAAACAAAAAAGACATAATAAGAAATATTAGTTTATTTAAATAAATTATATATATATATATATATATAGATATATATATATATAGATATATATATATATATATATATATATATATATATATATATATTTATATATCTTTTTTTTCTTTTTCTTTTTTAACAATCAAAATAAACTTATCTAATAAAAATTATGTTTATGTTGTTTATTCTTATATCTTTTAAATAAACTTAATGAAAAAAATAATAAAAAAGTCAAAATATATTTAATTTAGATTGATAAAATTATTTATGCTCTAAATATTGGTGTTAAATTTAAATTCGGTCAAAAATTACGTGTCTACAGTTTGCCCCTCTTTGACTGGAAATATAAAGTGTTTTCAGACAAAGAAGAAGACAAAGTGATAAGTTTTGACCGAACTCTTATTTGAAAGACCAAAATTTGTGCGACCGAGTCCTTGTTTTGGACATCCTACATATCCCGGGTGATAAGGGAATCAGGCCACATGTAGTTCGAGGAGATAAAGTGATGAGTTGGAAGTTAAGTGAGGTTCCATCGAGACTCCAGATCGCGGCTCTTATCCTTACATAAAAATTGAAAACTATTAGCCAAAGAAAAACAAATGTACAAACTTCCATCCACGCAGCTTTTCTTGAATCTTCACTTGAATTTTGACTTTAAGATATCACCTTGATTTTTGAGTGAATATCTTAACTTAGAATTGGAATGGAGGCTGAACTTGCCACTTAGACGGAACTTTTGACATTCTTCAAAATGACAACTTGAAAAATGCTCTTGAATGAATGTGTGTTTTCTTGATCAAAAGTTGACTAGCAAAAGATGTGTGGAAATCAGGCTGCTACATGCATTGAAGAAGCTAATTCTAACCATCATGTAATTGATTATTCTAAAAAATTTGAAACTTTGTTCTTGAATTTCAAATCGAGGTCTCGCTTGAGAAACCTGTGAACCATCACAAACAAAAAATAAATAAAATTTTTGCCCCAGTTTTCACTGGGAAAATTTTGTGAGTTATTAGCAAATATAAATATAAAACATAAACTTCGGCTAGGAAGTGTTTATTTCAGGAGAAAATAAAACTAAAAATAGACTGGAGTGTTAATCCTATGAGAAAGTAATCTAATCCCATTATTCAGGAGGGTCCTGCTAGTCTCATTATCCAGGGGGGTCCTGCTAATCCCATTATCCAGGAGGGTCCTGCTAGTCCCATTATCCAGAGTGGTCCTGCTAATCCCATTATCCAGGAGGGTCCTGTTAATCCCATTATCCAGGAGGGTCCTGCTAGTCCCATTATCCAGGAGGGTCCTGCTAGTCCCATTATCCAGGAGGGTCCTGCTAATCTCATTTATCAGGAGGGTCCTGCTAGTCCCATTATCCAGGAGGGTCCTGCTAGTCTCATTATCCAGGGGGGTCCTGCTAATCCCTTATCCAGGAGGGTCCTGCTAGTCCCATTATCCAGAGGGTCCTGCTAATCCCATATCCAGGAGGGTCCTGTTAATCCCATTATCCAGGAGGGTCCTGCTAGTCCCATTATCCAGGAGGGTCCTGCTAGTCCCATTATCCAGGAGGGTCCTGCTAATCCATTTATCAGGGGTCCTGCTAGTCCCATTATCCAGGAGGGTCCTGCTAGTCCCATTATCCAGGAGGGTCCTGCTAATCTAATTATCCAGGAGGGTCCTGCTAGTCCCATTATCCAGGGGGGTCCTGCTAGTCCCATTATCTAGGGGGGTCCTGCTAGTCCCATTATCCAGGAGGGTCCTGCTAGTCCCATTTTCCTGGAGGGTCTTGCTAGTCCCATTATCCAGGAGGGTCCTCCTAGTCCCATTTTCCAGGAGGGTCTTGCTAGTCCCATTATCCAGGAGGGTCCTGCTAATCCCATTATCCAGGAGGGTCCTGCTAGTCCCATTATCCATGAGGGTCCTTCTATTCCCATTATCCAGGAGGGTCCTGCTAGTCCCATTATCCAGGAGGGTCCTGCTAATCCCATTATCTAGGAGGGTCCTGCTAATAAAGTTTTCAACAAACTAATAATACCAACGAAACATTGTGAATGCTATCTTCATTATTTGGAAGTTCTTCAAGGAGAAAAATAATAATAATAAATAAAATAAATATTCCAACATTCAAGTAATTGCTATTTTGATATATTAGCCAATTTTCATATAATATTCCACAAGTCTTTATTGAAGGGTTTCCATTTCGCTCGCTGCAAACTAGGTTGAACATCTAGGTTCCTCGAATCCTCAATCTTGAAACAACTTGTGTCCCTGCTTCAACAAAGAAAATTTGTGAGTTTGAAAAGGTGGTGGTTGGTTTGTGGTTCCATCTTTCGACAAGGGCGACTCAAACACTTATGACGCTTTGATTGTTTCCAACGGTCAATACTTCTTATTGATTGATAGTACTTTCATCCGAATTTACTTACTTTGGGACCTAAATCCAATGTCTTTATCCCACAACACTCATTGTTTAGCCTTCATAGGATCAGAGAATTTTCGAATTCAACACTTGAAGACAGATTAACTCAGTAGCCTGATGTTTTGTCTAGTACCGATTAGAGACTTGGTAGCGAGTCTTGAAATTCCTTCCTTTTTTTTTTTGACAAAGACTCGACTCAAATACATACCAAAAAAGTGACGAAAAAAGTATAAGAAAATTACAAACTATATGAGAATAAAAGAAAAGATTCGATGAAGACTCTTTTTTTTTAAGAAGAAGAAAGAAAAACTTATCTGTGTGTGGAGCCGAGTCTACTGATCATGCCATGCAATTTGAATTGATTTCCAGACTTGTCTATCCAATCTATTCATCAACCACTATTGATCATTCAATCTTGATATGGAATCCCGACACTTAATGAAGCCATAAATAATTTGGAACTTTTATACACTTTGTGATATTCACGAAGGTCTTTGCCGCTAAAACTCTATCATGTTAATTGCTCAAGCTCACGTCCGCCTTATGGTGCATGTCAGAATTTTCACCAATAAGACTCTCTTATTTTCAGCTCCTTTTCGCCTTACGGTGCCCACTTAGGGTTTTCACCAATAAGACTCTCTCATTTTTATTTCTTTCTACTCACACTTGTCTTATGGTGCCCATTCAAGATTTTTACCTACTCTTAACCAACTTATTCTCGACATATCAAGGGTTGATGCAAAGACTTTTTTTTTCGACTTTGGATGATGGGGTTGATTTTGAGCTGTGAGATGAGAGACCGACTAAATAAACAAACGACTTTTGCCCCAGTATACTACAATATGAATTTTTGGATTTGTATTTGGTTGAACCGAACCCAATATTAGGGCTGCCTACGTATCTTGCCGAAACAAGAAGCAGGTCAAACGTAGTTCAGGCAGACCTAAAATTATTTTTTATTTTGTCTTGATTTCTTTGTACAAAAGACATCTTTTGATAAATGAATCAATTCATGGTTGACAATGTTTTGACTTTAGTTGGTACCAACAATTAACATGATGCATATGAGTCTTCTTCAACTACTTTCAGACAAATTTGAGGTCAACTTTGAGTAATCACTAAAAATTCAAATGGTATCTCAAACATACTTATGTGTTTACTTGAATTGATATTGCCTAAGTTAAGGGATAAAGTAATTCAAATCTTCATGTTTCAAGTGCCCTCGCAATAAATGAAGTCCTACTTCGCACAATAGACGTGTTTCGATCTTAGGACGTTTTTTTATCAAAGTCACTCACACTCGGAAAGATATTCAATGTATGAGATTGAGATGCCATATGCTTGGCCCTTATGTAAGTATCCATTGATGTGAGAACACACAAAATGGGATCAAATAGGACTTATTATGGGCTTGTAATGTAGGTTTGGAGAAAGGTAGGACATTCATTTGGGATAAAATAATTATTTCTTCCTTAAAATTTGCACAATTTTCAATATTTTTTTTTTTGAAATCTTTTTCCCATTCATTTTTTTTTTATTTTCTCTCCTTGCATTTTTTATTACAGCTTTTTTGTCATTTTGCTTGAACTTGCACATACTTGTTCTTTTCAATTTGATATCCAACTTAGATCTCGGCGTTGTTTATCTAATTGATAATACAAACATAGAGGTGAGATCCAGAAAATAGTGCTTTTATGCTCTAGAATGATATATGTGAAGTGATGGTTATTCAAATAAAAATGTTTCAGGCTCAAAATGGGAGTCTTATGGATAAATGTCATTTGGTAGGCTTGAAAGGCACAATCGGTTCAAAGAAAGCCTATAATCATTTCCTAAGTTAAATGGTGCTCACAATTTCACTTTAACCAACATTTAGGCCAAGTTCTAGATCAAAAGTCATTCCATTGAATTTTATCTAAAGCTCACCACACAATGCACAGGAAACAATGAGGTTGAATTCGTTTTAACCTTTACTTTAAGCAAAATAGTTTCTTAAGTATAACATAAATATATCAAGAGATACCAAATGAATTCTATAGGTCACAACAAAGTTAGTCCGTACTGTCAAATAGTTTAACACTTTATTATTTTTCTTATGCACAATTGTAAGAATTTTGGTACCAACCAAGTCAAATATTGTTAAAAAAAATTAAAAAAAAAATTAAGAAGAATCAATTTTATTTTATTTTTTGCCCCAATTTTTAGTTGGACCGAACCTCAAAATAAGGTTGCCTACGTATCTTGTATAAAGCAAGAATCAGGTCGAACGTAGTTCCAAAGGATTGTAAACATAACATTATTTTTTATAGGAAATACTTCTATTTTTTAATTATTTTTTTAAAAAAGATCAACGAAGCCGAGGAGGATTGCCTACGTATCTCATCGAGTTGAGAAATAGGTGTGCATAGTTTGTTAAATTTACCTTTTTATTTATTTCTAAAAAAAAATATGTATTCTACCTTTCGAAAACTATTTTATTTTTGTCATGTTGTTGTAAAAGTACAAATATTAAACTTCTGAGATTTTACAAATAATTGTCATATGTATTACTTTTGAGGAAAATCCCTTTTTCATTAGTTTACTAATTTATTCAAACGTTGATCGGCATTCAAATAGTATATTTGTAACATATAACATATACACTTGAACCCACTGTTGAGCCACATTAAATTTAAAAAAAATGCATATGCAACAAATAAAGTGAATCCTATTAAGGACAATAAATGTTTGACACCTGATTTACTAAGTTTAGCAAACTAATGGAATGATGTCTAGACTGTCTATAAAATGAGCGGACTACTCGAGTCGAGAAGGGACAGCTTACCAGTAGCAGGGCTTGCTGGCCTCACTGTTAGTCCTTCCCATTCTAAGACATGCTTTACTATAGAATCCTTCCCAGGAGCGTTGCCGCATCTCTGGTATCTCATGGCTCGGGAGCGTAATCGCATCTCCGAATAAAGTATCTCAGAAGACTCAGATAGATTCGCGAGGAAAGATAGTTATATGATAGTTAACATATTATCAAAAGGGTAAATAAGCAAGCAAATAACATATTATGCAATTAAACACAATATTCACAAATCGATAAGTACGTAAATACATGATAAAGTCATGTAGAAGTCCATGTTTACAAGCTCGAATTCTAGTTAGTCCCCAGCGGAGTCGCCAGAGATGTCACACCCCTTTTTCGCGCGGCGGCGTAAGGGTTTTTCCAATTTAAGTGACGTTATTAATTAGGGGATTATTTTAGTTTTTTCAGAGTCGCCACTCGGAATTGAGTTACGGTGTTCCAAGTCACCTTTTATTTAATCCCTAATCAAAAGGAAATGACTCTTTGTTTGGTCTGCGAACGAGTTCGGGTAAGGAATTCTGTTGACCAAGGGGAAGGTATTAGGCATCCCTCGAGTCCCGTGGTTCTAGCACGGTCGCTTTATGGACATCATGACTTAAACTAATTTATGAATATTGTATTATTAAGACAAATATATTACCCTCATTCTTTGACTTATATAATATATTAAAACTACATTATTTATTAATCTATGCCCTTTAATTGAAATATATATATATACACATATAAATTAAATCAAGCAAATCAGAATAAAATAAGATATTCTTTATTATTATTATTTCTTTTGTTTTTATTATTATTTTTATTTTTTATTCTATTTTTTACATTTTTTTTTACTTTCTCATCTTTTGTTATTATTATTATTTATTGTTATTATTATTTTTTATACTTTCAAGGTTTTATGTGTTTTTTTTTCAACTTAATTTTTTGTTTGGACAAAGAAACTTCAAAAATAAATATAAAAAATTCTTTCCTCTTGAATCGAATTTTTTTTATATTATTTTTATACTTCTTTTCTATTATTTTTTTTGTTTTCCCTCTTCCCTCTTTTTTTGTATGTTCTTTTCATAGTTTATTTTTTTTAACTTTTCCCTTTTCCTTTTATTATTATTGTTATTATATTTTTTCATTTTTTATTCGATTTTTTTTACGTCACTAACATTAAATAAAAATTAATATATTTACATAATAGCTACACATTTTATCATTATAAACTAAATATTAAAATTACATGACTTGGACAATAATTTTACTTAAATATAAAATAAACTATGTGTTATCTAAATATAAATAAATCATGGTTTGATATAATAATTTCACACTAAATATAATTATACCAAGGATCTAAACATAAAACTGATATGAACGTTTGAACATACTTCATACAATAACATGAATAAATATTAATGGTTTAAACATACGCGAAATTTAACAACTTTAATATATATTGCAATTCATTCTCGCATTATCATGACATAAAACTAATACAAAATTAAATTAGTATTACCTCTTGTGGAAATTATTTCACCAAAAGAAAACAATGCGAATAAGGAACCACGAAAGTAAACCTCAACTTCAACCTTTGGTTTCTTTGTGCGTGTGTTCTTCGGAAAAAAAAAATTCTTTGTTGTTTCTTCTCCTTTTTTTTTTACTTACAGTTTTTTTTCTCTTTTTCTTTTTCTCTTCTTATTTTTTTCCTCGTGTCTTTTTCTCCCTTCTTCCTTTTCTTTTCTATTCGTTGATCTCTTTTTTTTTCTAACTTTTTTTTGATCTGATTTCTTCCTTCCTCTTTTTTTTTTGAGTTGGAAAAAAAATATAGCAGTAGTAGTGTGTGCGTGTGTGGGACGTGGGGGGGAAAGGGGTAAAGTGGGGGTAATGGGGAGTGGGGTCGTGGGGTCTTTTTTTTTAAAAAAAAATAATATTAAATATATATATAAATGATAATTATATAATTATTAATTGTTTTGAGTAATAAATAAATAAGCTAAATGGGTAATTAAAACAAAAAAGACATAATTAAGAAATATTAGTTTATTTAAAAATATATATATAGATATATATATAATATATATATATATATATATAATATATATTATATATATATATATTTATATATTTAATATGTATGTATATCTTTTTTTTCTTTTTCTTTTTTTAACAATCAAAATAAACTTATCTAATAAAAATTATGTTTATGTTGTTTATTCTATATCTTTTAAATAAACTTAATGAAAAAAATAATAAAAAAAGTCAAAAATATTTATTTAGATTGATAAAATTATTTATGCTCTAAATATTGGTGTTAAACTTAAATTCGGTCAAAAATTACGTGTCTACAAAAGCCATGCAGACAGAAATTGTTGCTATAGAGGATAATTGTACTTTATCTATTGTTCCTCTTCCACATGTTAAGACTCCTATTGGTTGTAAATGGGCGTTTAAAGTAAAGTATTAGTATCCAAGAGGTCACTGTGAGATCAGTTGTAGCCTTAGCTGCTTCTCATGGCTGGTTTTTGTTCCAAATGGATGTTCACAATGCCTTTCTTCAGGGTGATCTTCCTAAGAGGTGTATATGCAGATTTCTGATGGCTTTGCAACCTAAGGGGAGAAGTCTATGGTTTGCAAGTTACATAAGTCCTTGTAAGGCTTGAAACAAGACCAAGGTAGTGGAATCTAAAACTGATTGAAGCTTTGATTAATATGGGTTTAAGCAGTCTGACTATGACTATTCTTTGTGCACAAAGCAGGTAAAACAAGAGTTGCTTGTCATCCTGATGTATGTTGATGATCTCTCAATAACTGGTAGTCATTTGCAACTCATACAATACGTCAGAAAAGATTTGCACCACAGGTTAAGATTTAAAGTACTTCCTTGGAATTGAATTTTCTGAAACTACTGATGGGATTCTCATGAATCAGAGAAAACATGTTTTATGACTTGTATCTGAATTGGGACTAGCAGGATGTAGTCCTGCTTCTACTCCTATAGAATTCAATCACAAGTTAACTTCTACTGTGTTTGATGAATGCACAAGAAAAGTTAGTAATACAAAAGATAAAGTATTAGATGACTGTGGGAAGTATCAAAGACTTACAGGAAGACTGTTGTATTTGACTATGACTAGGACAGACATAGCCTTTGTAGTTCAAGTGTTGAGTCAGTATATGCACACACCAAAATTATCTGACATGGAATTTGTTCTTAGAGTAGTGAGGTACATTGAAAGAACAATAGGGTTGGGTATATTTATGCCAAGTAGTAAAGGATCACAACTAATAGCATAGTGTGACTCAGATTGGGCAGCTTCTGTAGAGTCTCGAAGATCTGTAACTGGATATGTAGTGAAACTGGGAGATGGGTGATATCATAGAAGGCCAAGAAGCAAAGTAGTGTATCTAGAAGCTCTACAAAATCAGAATTCAGGAGATAGTATGGTTGAAAGGTTTATTCAAGGAGTTGGGAACAGAATTCAATTTGCCTATAAGGTTGTTTTGTGATAGTAAAGCTACAATTCAGATAGTAACTCATCCTTTCTTTCATGAAAGAACCAAACATTTTGATATAGACTGCCCCTTTGTTAGAGAAAAAATCCTGGAAGGACACAAACACACTACATAAACACTAAGGATCAGCTAAAAAACTTACTCACAAAAAGGCTATGCAAGCCTCAACATGAAGCTTTCATTCACAAGCTTGGAATAAAAAATGTATTTTTTTTATTCTCAGTTGGAGGGGTAGTGATGAATTATATAATTAGTTAACTATTTATGAAGTTAGTTAGTTAGAATAAAGTTAGTTAGAAAGAAATCTTATTAGTTACAACACATTCTCATTTTTTGTATATATATACAACTTGGATGTAAAGTCACACATTATAAACAAAGACTTTTTTTATTCTCTCTGAATTCTCTCTTCAGTTAGTCTCATATCTCCATTGATGGAGTTTTTTTATCAGAATCTAATAGATAAAGTGTCTTAGGTGAAATGGTGGTTTTAAGTTTCACTTTGCAGTCGGGGATTAGAACCCTATCCCCCCCCCCCCCCCCCTCAATGAAGTTTAGTGTCTAAACCAACTAACCTAACTGGCTTTTGTGTTTTTGAGTGCCTAATAAAATATATGTGTATTTTAGAGTGTATATATATATGTGTATATACATAATTTTCTAAAGTTAATTGACTACACGTGAACCCATAATAATAGTCATGGGTCCGCCTCTGTATCAGTTCAATGGTGCTCTTCTCATGTTGACTAAGAATAAAATGCATGTATACAATCTTACTTCTATAGTGTTTCTCTATAGTTTAATTAATCTTTTAATTGATATCCTCGTTAATTTTGCTAATCAACATAATATCATCAGTATGTAAGAGAACATGTGTTTTGTACATAGTTTTACGTAAAAGTTTGGCATAAGCACGAAATGTGAATTATATTTTAATCATCTTAATAAGTTCACAATATGTAAAAATAATGTACAAAGATACTAAAATAAAATACAGTATAACCTTATAAATTAATATTGGGATCATAAAATATTATTAATATTTTATAAAGGTATTATTTAGTCGATAAAATTATATTTATTAATTTAAATAGTGTTTTAACACTGCAAAAATTTTTCTGGGATAAATTTTTTGAGAATTTAAATGAATCTACTTGTGAAAACGTCATTCATGAACTTGAAGTTATGGTTAATGGTATTCCATTGCCACAATAAAATTGACGTTAATAACATGTTGAGTGAATGAAAATGATACATGTTAAGGTATAAAGCTTAGAAAAAATTATGGATACCGTTGAAAAAAATAATGTTGATGATAAAGTTGAAGATGATACAATACATTTGTTACTAGTTATGCGTAAGGAAACACTTAGTGCATTTAGAACTCTTCACAATTTTATGGTGCAGTTTGAAAAGACAACACCGAAACTTTTGGATGTAATAAGAAAGTTAGAGATGAACTTCAACTAGATTTTAACAATGGAATTGTATAAAATAGCGAACGATTAATTTAAATTAAATGTTATAAATACAGTTTCATTTAATTCTAATCTGTAGAAAACACTTTGTCATCGCCTCTATCCCCATAAATCTCTCTCGATACTCTCTCTCGTCTTTCTCTCTTTATACAAACACAAATGTATAAATTATGTTTCTGTTTGTATAAAGTGAGAGAAAATCGTATATACAAATACATATATTTTCTTCTTATACACTTATAATTATACAAATACAGATTTTCCTCTACCAATATTCTTTTGTCTTTCTCTCTTTCTAACTTTATACAAACACAAATTATACAAATTACAATGTACGATTTGTGTTGCATAAATTGAGAGAAAAATTTGATATACAAATATTTTATTTCGACTCAATTGTATACAAATTCAAACTTTATGCAGATATACTAACGCAATCATTGATATACATTCATAGTAGTTACATATATACAATTATATAACCGGTGTACATATACAATCATTGCGGTTTTATACAAAGCGAGATGTTGTTATGATTTATACAAATCTAATGCTCCGTAGCTAATATAAAATTTTCTATGGAGCGTAATTATGCAAACTGTAGTTATAACATACAAATATGATTTTATATTGGGATAATGTCCAATAACCCCCCCCTCAACCTATGCCCGAATCTCAGAGACACACTTATACTATACTAAGGTCCTATTACCCCCCCTGAACTATTTTATTAATAATTTTTTACCCCTTTTTAGCCTACGTGGCACTATCTTGTGGGCCCAACGATGATTGACTTTTTTTTTTCAAACTAGTGCCACGTAGGCTAAAAAGGGGTAGAAAATACTTATAAAATAAGTTCAGGGGGTAATAGGACCTTAGTAATATATAGTGTGTCTCTGGGATTTCGGACATAGGTTGAGGGGGTACTTGTGCATTTTCCCTTTTATAGATTTATAAAACCTAAAATTTACTCTTTTAACAAAAAAAAAAACAAATAGAATCATATTTTACTAAATTGTCTTAGATATATTTGTATTTTTAAAAAACTATTAATTTATGATGTTAAAGGAGATCGTATATTTATATAGTGGTATTTTAAAAATATATTATCTTATTATTTTATTGAAATGAATGATTTTTTCCGTAGACTCAAGTCGGGATCAAAGAGTAATATAATATTTTTTTAAAAAAATTAACCAAATATTAATTTAGTAAAATTTTATTGTATTATATTTAAACTTTTGTGGGTCTTTTTAACTCTTTACATATATATAGTAAAATAACTTGCAATGTTGGTGTTGGTATGTTTGATTGAAACATGAAAGACCAAGCTAGAAGGCCCCATTGCCTTTATTACCGTGAAAAGACAGGTTCTTGGCACCAATTGGGGGTTTTGAAATTTAAATTTCTTCAAATTTTTATTTAAAATTACTATTACTAGGAGGCAAACATCTTGTTTACTCATCGGAAGTCGTAATTTTATTGGAGGTAGTGATAACATAATACTCTCGTCACTTATTTATATTTTCTTTTAGAGTTGTCTATATTTATTTATCTATTTTGATGTATTAACTAAATGACAATTTTTTTCTATTATATTCTCATTGAAATTTCTTTAAAATCTTTTAAATTTTAATTTATTATTTTTAAAATTATAATTAATAAGGGTAAAACTGTAGTTTCACTATGCTAATTATTATTATGTTAATATGTATGTCATTTCTAAAGTGGACAACTGAACAAGGACGAAGGGAGTATAAAATTCCTTGAGGGAATAAATAAATATATTTTAGTGTAGGATTTACTTATTTATGTATTACTCCCTCTGTTTTTAATTACTTGTTTATTTTTTTAGTTGTTCTTAATTACATGTTTATTTTGATAAATCAAGAAAGGAAAAAGTTATTTAAGAGGTTTTAACCAAACTAAGCCATTATATAAATTCATTCATCACCAAAATAATATGTTTTTCTAAATTTTACAAAACTAGTATAAACGTATTCCACGTAACGTTTTAGGATATATTTTATTTTTTTAAAGTTGATGGCGTCAGATTGATATATGTTACTCATAGTAACGTTTTACTCCTAAAACGTTACTCACAGTAACGTTTTAGGAGTAAAACGTTACTGAAATAACGTTTTAGGAGTAAAACGTTACTTACAGTAACGTATATCAACCTAATGCTGTTAGTTTTTTAAAAAATAAAATATACCCTAAAACGTTACCGTGGAATACGTTTATACTAGTTTTATAAAATTTTAGAAAAATGTATTACTTTGGTAAATTATTTTATATAATGGCTTAGTTTGGTTAAAAATTCGTTATTTAACGTATTAACCCTCAATTAATTATTTTAAAGAAGGTAGAACTTCTAGAAAATTTTAAATTTACAATTCATCCACTTCATAGTTAATAGAGATAAATGGTAAACTCACTATGTCAATAATTATTTTCTTAATAGATGTGTTCATTCGAATGTAGACATGTAATTAGAGACGAATGGAGTATTAATTATTTCATCTTTTAGATTACATATATTTTTTCATTACTTATACCTATATAAATTATGTGAATTTTTAAATTACAAATCGACATTGTATTAATTTTGTAGATAGTCCAAATTAACTATTAGGCATGATATTGTTTATGTAAATTTTAACATTAATACCTTATTTCCTAATTAGCTACCAAACAACTCATTAGTGGTACACTATATTAACCTTTTAGCTTTAATAAAAAGTTGTGAGTAATATGATTAGATCTATGTGAAATTCGTCTATTATAATGTGTGTGTATAGAGAGAGAGTAACAACTCATTATACATTTTGACGCTTTATTGATATCTATTAGTCAATTTGAGTTAATTGTAGTTCTCAATCATGTCATGACATTGAGCATAATTAATTAATATTAATTACAACAACAACAGTAATAACGTATTAATGTAATTTTATAAGTGTCGTTTATAAAGAATAGGATATACACAAATTTTATCTATGTCTTTGTAGGATAAAGATATTGTTTTAATTGTTCTTTGGCTCAAAAGAAATGTAAATGACACTGGAAAGTTAAAAAATAAAAAGACACATTAAAATATAAATGTAAAAGTATACGTAACACTAAATACTAATACATATTAGAGAAAGAGAGTATGTAATACCTAATTAGTCATACTACGAGAAGTACATCAATACTCAATTAAAATTACACGGAGACCGTACCACCATTTGTTATATTTGAAGTATTTTGTTAGAAATTAAATATTATCTTTATGATAAATTTTATACCAAAAATTGAATTTTGTTATAAGTATTTGTATTATAGTGAATGTCTATCATGTGGAGTCCTTTTAGGATATGATTAAAGAGTCCTACTACTTGGGGACCAAGTTAGATTTCTCCTATAAATAGAGTGCTCCTCTTCATTGTAAATTCATTCATCAAGAGAAATATAAAGTCTTCTCTTCTTTTCTCTCTCTAGTTTCTTCTCTTTTTCTATTCTATGTTTTATAACACGTTATCAGCACGAGACTCTAATTTCTCAAAAGTGAAGGTTAGATTTGAAGAATTAATAAAGGTATTATTTATTCTTTTGTTTTAATTTTAATGGCCAATCTTACAAAACTAGAGTTCACTGCCTTCAAAGTTCGGGCATGAACTACCTCTCATGGGTGTTGGATGCTGAAATCCACCTTGATGCAATGGGTCTTGGAGACACCATAAAAGAAGAAAATAAGGCATCAAATCAAAACTGTGCACGAGCAATGATATTCTTGCGTCATCATCTTGACGAGATTCTGAAAATCGAATATCTGACAGTTAAGGATCCACTTGTTTTGTGGAAAAACCTAAAAGAAAGATTTGACCACTTGAAGATGGTCATACATCCAAAGGCACGATATGATTGGATGCATCTAAGGCTACAAGACTTTAAGTCTATACATGAGTATAATTCTGCCATGTTCAGAATCACTTCTCAATTGAAATTATGTGGAGAAACGGTTAGTGAGATTGATATGATGGAAAAGACGTTCTCCACTTTCCATGCCTCGAATGTGCTCTTGCAGCAACAATATCGAGAGAAAGGTTTCAAAAAGTATTCTGAACTAATTTCTCATCTTCTTGTGGCCGAGCAAAATAATGATTTATTATTGAAAAATCATGAGAATCGACCTACTGGATCTGAACCACTTCCTGAAGTGAATGAGGCGTACGCCCACCATGCTAGGCGTGGAAAGGTCGCGGTCCTAATCGTGGACGTGGACGTGGTCGTGGACGTGGATGTCGTGGTCTGATTATGGTCAAGAACGTAATTCTAATCTTGGCATTAATCATTCATCAAATAAAAAGAAAAAAGAAAGGATGAGAAACGTGAAGCAACTAAGGAAGGTTGTTTTCGATGTGGTGGAAGAGGTCATTATGCACGTGATTGTCGTACTCCCAAACACTTGGTTGAGCTTTATCAAGAATCACTAAAGAAGAAAGAGAAAAATCTTGAGGCAAATTTTATCTCTGAAAATCAAGTTGACATCACGCACTTGGATGTAGCAGATTTCTTCGCACATCCTAAAGGAAAATAGATCACTTAATTGGTGATGGTTCTGTGAACATGGAAGAGTGATATTTTTTTTTTGTAGTATTTATTAATAAATTTCATGTAATGATAGTTGTTTGCATGAATATTAGTATTTTAAATTAGTTTAGTCGTTCATTAGCTTGTTCCTTAATTCTTAATAAAATAATACATATTTTTCATTGATTTATTTATATGATTCTAATATGATAGAGTTAGTCAAATATTAACTTTATCACGTGTTTGTATTATATTAGGTCTTTAACTTGATCTAATGTTAAAAACATGCAGTCTGTTATTAACTAGGATTAAATAATGGTTTTATTTTATTTTCCTAACAACTCGTTTTTGACTTAGAGGAAACAATAAATTAAGGCTCAATTTCTAATATTTAATCATTAATTTATTCCTTTGAATATATTGTACCCTTTTGACAACACTAATATTTAATATATATTTATTTTGTGTATGTCATTTCATGTGAAGATATGGATAATTCTAAGAACATATTATCGAAATATGAAGATATTTGTTTGATTGATTCTGGTACAACACATACGATATTCAAAAATAAGAAATATTTTTCTCATTTAAGTATGAGTAAAATAAATGTTACTACAATTTTGGTAGTACTAATATGATTGAGGGTTTTGGAAGAGCCATTGTAATTTTGCCCAAGGGAACTAAACTCATCATTAATAATGCTATGTTTTCTCCCAAAATCTAAGAGAAACTTGTTGAGTTTTAAAGATATCCGTGAAAATGGTTATCATATCCAATCAATGGATGAAATAAATCTTGAATATCTTGGTATCACCAAGATGTCTCTGGGCAGACATGTGTTATAGAAAAGTTCCCTCCTATCTTCTGGCTTGTATTGGACAAAAAATAGTGCAATTGAGGCACATTTTATAGTAAATAAGAAGTTTACTGATTCCAATACATTTATACTTTGGCATGATTGTCTAGGACATCCTAGGTCAATAATGATGAGACGAATTATAGAAAATTCGAATGAACATCCTCTAAAAGACCTAAAAGTTCTTTTAAATGGTGATTTTTGTACTGCTTGTTATCAAGGCAAGTTATTTGTGAGACCATCACCAATGAAAGTTAAGATTGAGTCCCCTGCGTTCTTGAAACGTATACATGGGGATATTTGTGGACCTATTCACCACCTAGTGGGCCATTTAGATATTTTATGGTTCTAATAGATGCTTCTTCTAGATGGTCTCATGTGTGCCTATTGTCATCTCTCGTAACTTGGCATTTGCAAAATTATTGGCACAAATAATAAGGTTAAGGGCACACTTTCCTGATAATCAGATTAAGTCCATTCGTCTTGATAATGCTGCAGAGTTTTCATCCCAATCATTTAATGATTATTGTTTAGCGATTGGATAAGAGTTGAACACTCCGTTGCTCATGTTCATACTCAGAATGGTCTCGCTGAATCATTGATTAACGTTTGCAATTAATAGCAAGACCATTGCTTATGAAAACTAAGTTGCCCACTTCTGTGTGGGGACATGCAATTTTGCATGCTGCAACACTTATTCGTCTCAGACCGACAAGTTATCATAAGGTTTCTCCATTGCAATTGGTTATGGGTCAAGAACCTAATATATCCCATCTAAGAATTTTTGGAAGTGCTGTATATGTGCCTGTGGCACCACCAAACCGCACTAAGATGGGCTCTCAAAGAAGGTTAGGAATATATGTTGGGTTTGAGTCACCCTCCATTATTCGCTATCTTGAACCATTGACTGGAGACATGTTTACTGCTAGATTTGCAGATTGTCGGTTTGATGAGATAGTTTTCCAAAATTAGGGGGAGAGAATAGTGAAATAAAACGAGAAATTTTGTGGAAAAATTTATCATTGTCTCATCTTGATCCATATTCTTCTACTTGCGAACAAGAAGTACAAAAGATTATTCATCTGCAAAAAATTGCAAATCAAATGCCAGACGCATTTACAGATTTGAAAAGGATTACTAAATCACATATCCTGCAGAGAATGTCCCAATTCGAATTGATGTCCCTAAAGGACCATCCACTAGTGTCATAGCTAATGAGTCAAACAACACCTAAAGCGTGGTAGACCATTGGGGTCTAAGGATCAAAATCCTAGAAAAAGAAAGATTAAATGTCAAGATGACACTATGAAAGAATCTCATATGGAAGTTCAAAATTTGAATAAATTTGATATTCATGAAAGAATCAATGAACTTGAAACTCAAAGAAATAATGAACTATCCATAAATTTAAGAGATGTTGAAACTAATATGAATCGATCAGAAATAGTGGTTGCTTATGTCTTTGCATATAATATTGTAACAAATATCATGCAAGATAATGAGGATCATGAACCTCAATCTGTTATAGAATGTCGACAACGAAACGAAATGATTGGCCAAAATGGCAAGAAGCAATTCAATCAGAGTTGAATTCACTTGCCAAGCGTGAAGTTTTTGGACCTATAGTTCAAACACCTAATGGTATTAAACCTGTTGGTTACAAATGGATTTTTGTGCGAAAAAGAAATGAGAAAAATGAAATACAAAGGTATAAAGCACGCCTTGTGGCACAAGGATTTTCTCAAAGGCCTGGCGTCGACTATGAAGAGACATACTCACCCGTTATGGATGCAATAACATTGCGTTATCTCATTAGTTTCACAGTCCATGAGCAACTTGAAATGCATTTGATGGATGTGGTTACAGCCTACCTTTATGGATCACTTGATAATGAGATATACATGAAAATTCCTGAAGGATTTGCGATGCCTAAATCATGTAATTTAAAATCTCGAGAAATGTATTCAATTAAATTGCAAAGATCATTATATGGTTTGAAGCAATCTGGGCGCATGTGGTATAACCGTCTTAGTGAGTATTTAATTAAAGAAGGTTATACAAATGATGCAATTTGTCCATGTGTCTTTATAAAGAAAACAATATCGGAATTTGTTGTACTTGCTATTTATGTTGATGACATAAATCTTATTGGAACTCCAATAGAGCTTCAAAAGGCAATTGATTATTTAAAGAATGAATTTGAGATGAAAGATCTGGGAAGAACAAAATTATGTCTTGGTTTGCAAATTGAGCATTTGACAAATGGTATTTTTGTTCATCAATCTGCCTACACAAAAAAGTGTTGAAAAGATTTTGTATGGATGAAGCGCATCCATTAAGTACTCCGATATGGTTGTTCGTTCACTTGATGTGAATAAGGATCCATTCCGACCTCAAGAAAGGATGAAGAAATTCTTGGTTCTGAAGTACCATATCTTAGTGCAATTGGTGCACTAATGTATCTTGCTAATACTACAAGGCCTGATATAGCTTTTGCTGTTAACTTGTTAGCAAGGTATAGTTCTGCTCCTACTAGGAGACATTGGAATGGGATCAAACACATTTTGCGATATCTTAAAGGGACAACTGATATGGGCTTATTTTATTCTGTTAATTGTAGCCCAAATCTTGTTGGTTATGCTGATGCAGGATATTTATCTGATCCACACAAAGCTCGATCCCAAACAGGCTATGTGTTTATATGTGGGGGGACTGCTGCCATATCTTGGAGATCTACAAAGCAGTCCATCGTAGCCACTTCATCTAATCATGCTGAAATAATAGCTATTCATGAAGCAAGTAGAGAATGTGTGTGGTTAAGGTCTATGATACATCTCATTCGAGAGAAATGTGGTTTGAATGTGATAAAGTACCCACCACTTTATATGAAGATAATGCAGCATGCATAGCACAACTTAAGGGAGGATTCATAAAAGGAGATAGAACAAAGCACATTTCACCGAAGCTTTTCTATACACATGAACTTCAAAAGAATGGTGATATAAATGTGCAACAGATTCGTTCAAGTGACAATGTGGCTGATCTATTCACCAAGTCTCTACCAACTGCAACTTTCAAGAAGATGGTGCACAAGCTTGGAATGCGAAGATTCAAGTCTCTGGATTAATGTTCTCATTAGGGGGAGTGAATACGCGCTGTACTCTTTTTCCCTTACGAGGTTTTGTCCCACTGGGTTTTCCTTGTAAGGTTTTTAATGAGGCAGCCTAGATGCGTATTAATAGATATGTGTACTCTTTTCCTTTACTAGAGTTTTTCTTTTCTTAAAGTTTTTTTAGTAAGGTTTTTGACGAGGCACATCATCTATGAATTAGACATTCAGGGGGAGTGTTATAAAGTATTTGTATTATAGTGAATGTCTATCATGTGGAGTTCCTTTTAGGATATGATTAAAGAGTCCTACTACTTGGGGACCAAGTTAGATTTCTCCTATAAATAGAGTGCTCCTCTTCATTGTAAATTCATTCATCAAGAGAAATAATAAGTCTTCTCTTCTTTTCTCTCTAGTTTCTTCTTCTTATTCTATAGTTTTATAACAAATTTAATATTGTTTTATTTTCTTTTTAAAAAAGGAATTTGGATGCTGTAAAATAGTAATAGGGGGGCCGGCAAACCATGACATGTATAGATGCAGAAAATAAACACAACGTGCACCGCGACCATGACATGTATAGATAGATGCAGAAAATAAACACAACGTGCACTTGTGCACGTCGGATGCTAGGTCTCGAAATCCAAGGTTCTAGGCCACACCGACACCTTCTGATTGGCTTAGTAGTCACCCACTCATTGGACATATACCGTCCATTCTATATTTGTTAATCAACGTTGTTCTATATTAGTTGTTCATCTAATTCAAGAAATTATTAATTAGTTTTTTCTTATATTATTTATCCTTATAATATTTTTAATTAAAAAGTATTCACATTGTAAACTCTTTTAAGGAATAAATAATAAAAAATTATTTTCTTGTTTGTGATATTTTAATATGCTTGTAAGAAGAAAAATGAACAACTGGTATGAAATTAAGATTGGACTTTGTTATTAGAGACTCCAATGGAGACTGGATTGCCGGGATAAGTACTCCGCATGAATGCGAAACTAACTGCCTTGCTACATGGACTCCGTATGGCAGTGCGATAGCTTGATAATCTCAACAGACTTCACGGAGATAGTATGTGTGTGTGACCCTAATTTATTGACTGAATGCAAGGAGCTGTACAGGAGGATGGAGGGACCCAATGATCCAGTATGATACCAGGGAGCAAAACAGTGTCGCGGGGAAGGAGACTACCACAAGGTGTTTTTGTTGAAGAATGGTTTTTGTTGTAGCATAAGTAGTTACTTTTGATAAGAATTAATTGTTGTTAAGTAGACAAGATAGGTCTTGTAATCTAGTTATTAACCCCACCTAGAGGTGAGACTATGTATTCTAGTGTTGGTATAAGATCGATCGTTCACTATTGATGTAGTGACGATTATGCCTTTAATTATTAATATAATCATATTATTACCAAAATAAAAAGGATTGGGCATTATTGGCGCAAGACATAAAAGAACAATGTTAAAATTCAATTATGCTGAATTATATTTCTCCTTCCTTTCTCATCATTAAGATTTTATTTTTCGTTTGGACAAATTAAGATTGGTTAGGTATCTCATAGAATGTTTATTTGAAGTTGATTTCTCGCTCGCCCGGGACTCCGAATACAATACTTTGATTACCAATGAAACTGGTTGAAGGGTTGGGGTTTTAGAAATAGAGTCCTTAACCCAAAATAAATGTATATGTAACCATTAGATATCATCTTTATGACCTTAAGGTAAGAGCACAGACTGTTATATTGACATTGGAGTACCACCCTTCCACTCTATTAGTAATTCATAGAAAAGTTCGAGTTCAATGACTTTAGTTCTACAATCAACTAAGGTATAAGAAGAATGCAATTAGTCTATGCCAAGATAATAATAAAACAAGTATGTCTAAACTTTACTAGATTAATTGTGCTAACTTTCTAAAAAACTGAAATTGGGTAATTTACGTATGTCCACTTTAGCTAAGACTGGCTCTTTAACATGGTTAGAGACTGAGAAAGGTTATGATATAAATCGAGAATACCATTGAAATTCAATATAATATAAGGAGTTACAAAATAAAATGTGACCCCTTGATCTAATAATGCAAGCTGAAAGACATGTAGCGTGTAGTGACTACATTAGGAGAATCTTTTTGATCATGTCGAGTATATATAACATAGAACCTATTATGGCACTGACCATCACCTGCATTCGATGAGGGGCGTTAAAAGGGTTGTTATAAGAGTGATGGCCAACTTCTTTTTCTTTCTAAGTATCCATGGGAACTCCCTCCATTTATGAGTTGACTTACCACACCAAAAAAAAAAACCTCAACTACCAACCATATACTCTCTTGGGGGGGTTCTTACCATATTTCTTGCAAATTGAAAAAGTATAACCATTAGTAACACTTCCATGAAACTTAGAGTCTGGTGCCCTATAATTGTTTCTTGCCTAAACATGGATACCGGTGCACTAGTAGAAGATGAGAATGGACCTGAAAAACTTCTAGCAAATCCGAGAGTCATTGTCACGCTCGATTTTAACATTGTCTGTTCTATCCCTTTTACTCTTCCTAGACCTTAGTCAGTTGAGCATATGTCATCAACCTAGATGTATCCATATCCTTGATCGACATAATAGTAATACGTTTTTTTACCACCGTCTCTAAAACACTAGAAACAAACTCACTCATTTGGGCCTAGCTCAGCCACCATAGCTGGGGCATACTTAAATATATTAGTAAACTTCAAGAAATACTTCATTTACATGTTATTCTCCTTTAGGTTAATAAAATCCTACAGAGTGAACTCCTTTATCTCTAATAGAGATAACTTATCCAGAAATGCAGCCACAAATTTCTCCTAGTCCACTAGCCCGCATCATCACCCCGATCATCCTTCTAGAGTCACTCCATTCAATTAGTAAGCGGCTAATTCCATACTCTCCACTTGTCTTACACCCATGATCTGTGTGATTTTTGACCTTCATTTATGAATTTCTATGGACCGTCCTCTACCTTAGAACTATGAAAATATTGCGATATTTTCTTTCGAGTTGACTCGAGCAACATCCTGCTGATTGACCGGGATAGTCATGACCTGAGATAGCATTTGAAAAGCAGCCTAGAACTCAACATGGATAACTTGCCCATTCAAAGGGTTTGCTAGAGCTGATGGTGTTTGTTGATTTGTTCCTATTCTTTATGATGTAAACCTCTTCTGGGAGTTACGATTTTATAAATGCGTAGAACATGAATTAGAATAGAAGGAGGTTAAATAAAGTTAACCTTTATCCCACGACTGATATTATGAAAGAAGTAGAGTATTTCCTAAAACATTTTATAGTTTCTTATTAATAAATATGAAACTCTTCACACCTATGAACAAAACTTTACTTAACGCGACTTTCAAACACCCTAGGATACCTTAAATATGATGTTGTAATACCATGTTTTTCGCGCCCTTAAACTATTCCTAGTCGTAACACGATTCTTAGAGATACATGTGACCAAAAACTAACCCATAGTCTGAAATGACACTACGATCAACATAAATAATAACTTAAAATACATTTACAAATGCTAAAAGTGAGATAAATAAGAATTTTGAGTTGTTAAACTTAATACTCAAATAAGTTCATCCGATCATGACATAATAGTTGAAATACTAATCTCTAACGAACTATCTAAAAACCTTTACGAAGATGAATTGCTAGGACAAGCCCAAACCGATCATTGATTTGATTTGTTCGTAGCCTAAATTCTCATGTTAGAGTTTTTCACTTATCAAATTTCCCAAATTTTCCATAATCCACGTTAGTTGGAAATAGTTATACGCTAGGAAGTAAATATAACAACGCTAGGAAGTAAAATATAACAACCTAGAATCAATGTCACACATGTCTAGAGAAACCGATAAGGAATTTTCATCATTCATAAACTTTGGGTCTAGTTCTAAAATTTTCTATCCAAAAAATTACATGACTTTAGAAAAAAATTGGGAGTAGCACAGAGGACTGAACTTACCTTGATGATAGAAAGAACCCTAGTTAGGTGAAAATTTGTGTTTCTCAAGCTTAGGGATATGTTTCTAGATTTTGGAAAGAAACTAACGTCTAAAAATAAGATTTTTCTGCAGAAGGCCACTACTTCGATCCTACATGCTATGTTAGGTTATAAATTTGTTCCAGCAATTCGATCTAATGATCACTATTTTGGATGAAAATTTAATAGAAATATTATTGTATTATATTTATTTTTGTTATAAAATCAAGCTTATAATAATACTAGTTCCGGAAACGCGCGTTACACGTTTATCCCAAAATATTTTATATAAATTTTGGATTGTAAATGACATATTTTCTCCACTTCAAATTTATTGTATTTACTAAAAAAATCATTGTTTTTACAATTAAAAGTTCATATATCTTCCTAATAAAAAGAACACAAATCCTTAATTATAAAATTGACTAAAAGTGCATAAATGGTTGATTCATGTACTAATATGATGATTTACTATTTAATATTTATTTATTAATAATTATAAACATTTCATCTTATTTTACTTAATAATTGTTAATTATGCTTTCTTTTTCTTTTGTATGTGAATGGTTCATAAGAAGTTGGTATATTTTGTATTATTGAAATTGTGAAAGACTAAAAGATTGCAATTTATTCAACCCTAAATCTCGTAACTCTTCATTTTTCTACTTTTTGATAATGAGAATTCAAGTTCGCAATGTTTTTTTTTTTGGCATAGACAAGATAAAGATTAAGACTTAGACTCAATAATTTTAAGATCTAATATGGCTAAAACTACCACTGCTACATAAAATTAATCCTTTAAATACTCTTCTCTCGAAACTAATTTAGAGAGTGTGATATAATAAATATAACTCATGAGGGTTATTTAAAAAACAATTCACAATGAACTGAAATCAACACATATATTTAGATTCCTACTTCACGCAAGTAATGAAATATTATTAGCTAAAATCAAAGAAATTATCAAGTCATAACATTCTTGCAATTAACACAACTTTCACTTCTTCAAATCAGAAATACCAAACATCTTGATAGAGTTATACTCAAACGTAACTAACTAAATAAAAACAATAGGAAAAAGAATAGCTATCAGCTTAAATCTTGAACAAAGACGTTCATGATGTTATAAATATTTATATATTCACACTTTTCATTTATTCATGCCAATAACATTTTTAACTACATCTATCGACCCTTGTATGGAACCCCTTAACTGACACATTAAAGATAAATAATGAAAAAGAAAGAAGAGAACAAGTAGTATTGAAACTCCAGAAGAGAACCTCAATGAATTTACCATGATTCACTGAAGTAACTATTTATAAAATTCTATGACTACAGATGGAAGTTGAAAAGACCTTCCAAACATTGAATTAGTTTAGTAAGATGAAAAGTTATTCTAAAGTATTAAAATGATGAAATATATGACAATTGCAAGTAAATTAATCCTCCTCTTTGTATACCCAAATACTTAATTGATTGTTATTAGACTTTAAGTATGCAATATAGTGTACATTATGGAGTAGTGTTGCATTAATGAAGAATATTTAATTAATAATATTTTTATAATAACTTTATTTAGTGTAGGATAAAATGGTAATTCAACTTTTCATTTTAGAGCTTTCCACTTATAATAATAATATGATAAGTATAAGAGAAGAAGACAAGAGAAGTAGATATAAAACAGAAGACTTTTCTTCTATTCAAGTGTATCATGCATTAAGAATGATACCTCTATTTATAAGTAGAGTAATCACCTCAAAATCCACTTTGATGAATGTCAAATTGATAGATAAATCATTATCCCATAAAGGTTCATGTTACCTTGGGAACATGCATATCCGAGATAAGGATAAATCTTGCGAATACAAATTCATCCATGATAAGGATAAGTTCATAAATAAATGAATCATCCACTTAATTCAATGGATTTATAAGACTCCCCATTGGATGTCCATAGATTATGTGCGTTGTTAAAATCTTACTAGGAAAAACCATGTGGAAAAAAAGTTCTAGCGAAGGAAAAAGAGTACACATATCTTTTGATACACATTATTTGTTGCCTCATTAAAAACCTTGCCAGGAAAATCAGTAGGACAAAACCTCGGTCAAGAAAAAAAGATTGTAACGTGTATCATACTCCGTTGATCAAAACTTCACTTAATTTCTTATGATGATGTCATCCAATCTTATATACCAACTCCTCAAATATCGATAATGTCTTTGTGATCACATTCATGAAGATGTTGCATCATTAAACTCATCCTGATATATCATTTTCTGGTATCATGGATATGATGAGGCTTTGAGCTTAGCCTAATACATTTCAGAAAATCACTCTATACGTGACCTCATTGTCACGACCCAAATCGGGGACGCGACTGGCACCCACATTTACCCTCCTATGTGAGCGAACCAACCCATCTAAACCTTAACATTTCAAGATATATCAACAGAAAATAATGCGGAAGACTTAAACTCATTAATAAAAACAATTCAAAATTATTATCCCCAAAATCTGGAAGTCATCATCACAAGAACATCTATCCTAAATTACTAAACTAAAACGTCTAAGAAGCTAAAACAAATAAAAGTTAGTCCATGCCGGAAGTTCAAGGCATCAAGACTTGAAGAAGAAGATCCAGTCCAAGCTAGACGCATTAGCTCACCCTGAATTTCCGAAGGTAGTGAAGACTGGCTAGATCTACTGTTGAGTGAAGTTGACGGAACGGTGGTTGCTGCATTCCACAAATAACAAAGAAGAAAACATAAAAGTAGGGGTCAGTACAACCACGGGTACTGAGTAGATATCATCGGCCAACTCAAAATAGAAGATAATATACATCAAGTAATATTATAATTTCATCTATTATGCTCTAACATGTAGCAGCAACAACAAGTACTATATCATTAACAATTCCACTTAAGTTCACACATGAGGACTCAAGCCTCAATACCATACTCATTTGGGAATTGGGTCATTAGATTGAGTATATTCATATCTTTCAAGATCATTATCTTTCTTCCCCTTGTGTCAGTACGTGACACTCCGCTCCATATACTATCCTGGTGTCGGAACGTGACACTCCGATCCATATTCTATCCTGGTGCCGGAATGTGGCACTCCGATCCTCATTCTATCCTGGTACCGGAACGTGGCACCCGATCCATAATTCTATCCTGGTGTCGGAACGTGACACTCCGATCATCATTCTATCCTGGTACGGAAACGTGGCACCCGATCCATATTCTATCCTGGTGTCGGAACGTGACACTCCGATCCTCATTCTATCCTGGTATCGGAACGTGGCACCCGATCCTCTATTTCTATCCTGGTACCGGAACGTGGCACCCGATCCCCTAATTCATCAAGCCTTCTTTTATTCTAAGGCATCATCAATCTCATTATTTAAATTTATCAGCCTTCTTTCTCACTACGGCATCATCAATCTCATTATATAATTTATCAAGCCTTCTTTTAAACCAAGGCATCATCATTAACAAGTGAATTAGGGTTTCTTTCAAGATTTAGGATTCAATAGCTTTATCATGCTTATTTATTCACAATTTCATAATCACAATCATGCAAGCATACAATTAAGCATATAGCAGGGTTTACAATACTATCAATACGTATTATTCACTATTAAGAGTTCACTACGAATATCGTAAAAACCATAACCTACCTCCACCGAAGAATTGGAATCCACAAGCAAATTCCCAAGCTTTGATATTCCTTCCTCTCGATCGATTCTTCTCTTTCTCTTTGTTCTTTCTGTTTGTTTTTATTCAAAACCCTCTTTCTCTTACCTTGATTAACATATAATTAAGTGTGAAAGAGGACAATAAAACCCACTAATTAACTTAAGGTTACCTCTTTTAACCCCCAAGTAATTAGACTTATTAATATAAACCCTCTAACTTTATAATTAAGGAAAGAATAGTCCAATGCGTCCCTTAAAACGTGTGAAGAAATCCGATTCTGCCTGGGACTTGCGCAACCTGTGACGGGCCGTCGTGCCTGCGACGGTCTGTCACGATGGTCGTCGAACCTCCCAAATCCCAGTGGACTGTGACGGTCCGTCACACCTGTGACGGTCCGTCCTGCACTTTCGTCACAGATTACAGAGAGTCGATTTTCAGTACCCAGTTTCAGAATTCCTAAATATTGAAACGAGACATCTGTGACGGGCCGTCGTGCCTATGACGGTCCGTCGTGGTGTCCGTAATCTTAGCCAGTTTTCTAGAAATAAATCTGCTGCTCAAAACGACTAAACAGGTCGTTACAATAGATACCAATTTACCCATCGTTCGTCCCCGAACGATCAAAAGAAGAAAAACAATGGCGAAGAGGAGTACCTGAATCTGTAAACAGATGTGGGTATTTTTCTTGCATATCTGCCTCCTTCTCCCAAGTAGCCTCTTCAACCGGTCGATTCTTCCATTGAACTTTGATGGATGCAATCTCTCTCGACCTCAACTTGCGAACCTCTCTATCTAATATAGCAACCGGTTCCTCCTCATAAGTCAAATTCTCATCAAGCAAAGCTGAATCCCAACGGATAATGTAGTTTCCATCTCCATGGTATCTTTTCAACATGGACACATGAAAACACCGGATGCACTCCGGACAGCCCTGGGGGCAAGGCTAATTCATAAGCCACCTCCCCTATTCGCTTTAGTACCTCAAATTGTCCAATATACCTTGGACTTAGCTTACCTCTTTTGCCAAACCGCATCACCCCTTTTATGGGTGAAACCTTTAACAAGACTTGTTCACCCTCCATGAACTCCAAGTCTCTAACCTTTCGGTCTGCATACTCCTTTTGTCTACTTTGCGCCGCTAGAAGCTTTTCTTGAATGCCCTTCACCTTATCTAACGAATCCCTCAAGAGGTCAGTACCCCAAGGTCTAACCTCAAATGCATCAAACCACCCAATGGGAGATCTACACCTCCTCCCATACAATGCTTCAAATGGGGCCATATCAATACTGGAGTGATAGCTATTATTGTATGAAAACTCTGCCAAAGGTAAGAAGTTACCCAATGGCCACCAAACTCTATCACGCATGCACGAAGCATATCCTCCAACACTTGAATCGTTCGCTCAGACTGACCATCGGTCTGAGGGTGAAATGCAGTGCTAAGGTCCAACCTAGTACCCAATTCGGCATGCAATGTTTTCCAAAACTTAGAAGTAAATTGCGTACCTCTATCTGATATGATGGATAGTGGAACCCCATGCAATCGAACGATTTCTGAGATGTAGATTTTTGCTAACTTCTCTGCATTGTAAGTCACCTTGACCGGAATGAAATGAGCAGACGTAGTTAACCTATCAACAATCACCCAAATGGAGTCATACTTACCCATTGTCTTTGGAAGACCAACCACAAAGTCCATTGCGATTCTCTCCCACTTCCATTCCGGAATGGGCATTCTCTGAAGCGTTCCTCCGGCCTCTGGTGTTCATACTTTACTTGTTGACAGTTTGGACATTTGGCAATAAAGTCAACGATATCACGCTTCATTCTACTCCACCAAAAGTGCTTGCTTTAGGTCACGATACATCTTGGTTGCACCCGGATGTATAGAATACCTTGTACTATGAGCCTCTGTCAGAATAGTGGTGATTAAATCATCGATGCGGGGTACACCTACCCTTCCCTTGATCCTCAAAACACCTTCCTCGTCGATTGTTGCTTCTTTAGCCTCTCCTTGCAACACTTTATCTCGAATCCGGATCAATTTCTCATCGTCAAACTGCTTCCCCTTAATCTTGTCAAGGAAGGAGGATCTTGCCTCCACACAAGCTAACAATCCTCCCTTCTCATTTACTTCTAACCTCATGAGGTCATTAGCCAAAATCTGCACTTCTCTAGCCAATGTGCGTCTAGAAGCTTGCAAATGAGCTAGACTTCCCATGCTTCCGGCCTTTCTACTCAAGGCATCTGCCACAACGTTCGCCTTCCCCGGATGATACAAGATAGTGATATCGTAGTCCTTCAGTAGTTCCATCCATCTCCTTTGTCTTAAGTTCAAATCTTTCTGAGTAAAGACATACTGTAAACTACGATGATCCGTATAGATTTCACACTTAACCCCATATAAATAATGCCTCATTGCTTCAATGCAAATACTACCGCGGCCAATTCTAAGTCATGAGTTGGATAGTTACGTTCATGCACTTTTAATTGTCTTGAAGCATAAGCAATCACATTCTTTTCTTGCATTAGCACTGCATCCAAACCCGAATAGGATGCATCACAATAGACAATAAAATTCTTACCTTCCACTGGCAAGGTAAGGATAGGAGTGGTAGTCAACAAAGTCTTGAGTTTCTGAAAGCTTTCCTCACACTCATCCGACCATACAAATGGAACATTCTGCTTAGTCAAGTTCGTCATTGGGAAGCAATAGAAGAGAATCCCTTGACAAATCGGCGGTAGTAGCTAGCTAACCCAACAAAACTCCGTATTTCTGACACATTAGTGGGTCTTACCCAATTCTTCACTGTTTCAATCTTAGAAGGATCTACCATCACTCCATCCTTAGAAACTACATGCCCCAAGAAGGACACTGCATCTAGCCAAAACTCACACTTAGAGAACTTGGCATAAAGCTTTTTCTCCCTCAAAATTTCCAATACAATTCTCAAATGCTCCTCATGTTCCTTCTTACTTTAGAGATATCAGTATATCATCAATAAATACAATCACAAAGAGATCTTAATATGGCCTTAAAATCCCGTTCATCAAGCTCATGAAAGCAGCAGGGGCATTTGTAAGACCAAAGGACATCACTACAAATTCATAATGCCCATATCTAGTCCGAAAAGCAGTCTTTGGCACATCCGCTGCCCGTATTTTCAATTGATGATAACCGGATCTCAAGTCAATTTTAGAGAAGACACAAGCACCTGTAACTGATCGAACAAGTTATCAATGCGAGGAAGAGGATACTTGTCTTAATAGTTACCTTGTTCAGTTGTCTATAGTCTATACACATCCGAAAACTCCCATCCTTCTTCTTCACAAACAAAACCGGAGCACCCCAAGGAGATGCACTTGGTCTAATGAAGCCTTTACTCAACAATTCTTGAAGTTGAGCCTTTAAACTCTCTTAATTCGGCGGGAGCCATTCTATAAGGGGGTATAGAAATGGGGCGAGTACCCGGTTCCAAATCAATGCAGAAATCAATATCCTATCCGGTGGCATGCCAGGAAGATCTGCAGGGAACACATCCAAAAACTCACGGACTACCGAAACTGACTCAATCAGGGTACTTGGGTAGTGTCATCCTTGAGATGTGCCAAGAAAGCTAAACACCGTTTACTAACCATTTTCTTAGCACGAAGAAAGGAAGAAAGGATATGATACGCACCGGATTGGAAGTGTAGTCACCCTCCCACACTAACGAATCTGTCCCAGGCTTGGCTAACGTCACTTTTTAGCATTACAATCCAAGATCGCAAAATTCGAGAGAAAGCCAAGTCATACCCAGAATTACATCAAAGTCAACCATTTCTAAGATAACCAAATCTACATAAGTGTTGCTCCCCACGAAATTCACCAAACAAGACCTATACACTTTTCGACTATCACAGACTCACCACCGGAGTAGAAAACACGAATAGGCATGTCAAGTAATTCACAATGTAAATTTAGACCGTTAGCAAATGAGGAAGATACATAAGAAAATGTGGATCCAGGGTCAAACAATACGGAAGCCATGCAATCACAAACCAGAAGATTACCTAGGATAACAGCATCAGATGTCTCGCCTCCGATCTCCCAGGGAAAGCATAACAATGGGCCCTTTCGTTGTTTGCCCGTTGCCCCGACCATGTTGTGATGTAGGGGGCTCCAGTTTGCCCATCACCTCTGCCGTTTGGTGACCACCATTACCTCGGCCACCACGCCCTCCAGAAAACGGCCTCTACCATGACCACCTCTACCTCTAGCTATGGGGGGTTCTGTAACTTGGTTTGACAATACCTCTTAATGTGTCCAATCTCCCCCATCCATAACTTCTCTGGGTTCACGCATCGGCCTCTCAGAGAATGTTGACCGGTCTGAGGTGGACCCCCAACTACAGTCTGTAGTGAAGACTGAATTGGTCGAACTGAGTAGCCTCCAGAACTCTGTCCTCTAGTATATGAACAGTTGAAACTCACCTCCCTTTCGAAACCTCTTTGATGTCGACGTTGTGGTGAAGTCATCTGACTTCACTCCTTCACCTCTATCACAAAGTCTACCACCTCTTGGAAGGACGTTGCCGTTGCCGCTATGTGTAAGGCTAAATCCGCAACTCTGACCTCAACCCCTTCACGAAACGGCGAATCCGTTCTTGTGGACTGAAACAAAGTTGGGGGCACATACCTGGATAATGCACGGAATTGGCCTCATATGCGTTAACCGTATTACTTTTGTCAATACCTTGCTCTAGACTCAAGAACTCATCCCTTTTTCTATCTCTCAAAGTCCTTGGGATATACTTTTCCATAAACAAGCTAGAGAATGATTCCCAAGTCATAGGTGGTGCCTTGTTGGTTGACACTCAACATGTGACCGCCACCACATTTTGGCGTTCCTTTGAAACTGATAGCTCACGAACTCAACGCCAAACGTTCTACTATACCCATCTTGTGTAGTAGCTCATGACAATCAACCAGAAAATCGTAGGCATCCTCTGATTCTGCGCCCTTAAAGACTGGAGGTTTCAATTTCAAGAACTTACTGAAAAGTTCATGCTGATCATTTGTTTCATATAGGCCCAGTAGTCAGACGTGGAAATGTGCCTATTCCCAATGATGCATCCATGCGGGGAGCCATAGTAGCCGCATGTCGTATCTCTGAAACGGGAGGTGTGGTGGTGCAGAAACCACTAGAGGTGCCTGACCCTGATCGGATAACCCGCTAAGTAGGCAAGACCTGGTTGATCATCTGGTGGTATCTGGGGTAGTGTTGGGTGGCATTCCTCATTTTGCACTTGTTCATTCTCCCCTTCCTCACCCTCTCTTATCACCTCCTCGGTCGGTGGAGGAGTCACCGCCCTAGTATCAGATGGGCTAGGGGCTCGTCCTCTTCTCTAGAGGACGTCCTCCCACGACTCTTCCACGGCCTCTTGCCGCTGCTCTTCCTCGAGCTACAGCCCCAGTGGCTGGCTTCAGTCGTTTCTTGTCGTGCCGTTGTTGCTGCTGGTGCGGTCGTTGCTCTAGTTCTAACCATCTGCGAAATAGAGTGAAGATGGTCAGATACCAATTGTATCACCTAGATACCAATTGGACTCAAGTAGTAGCACGAAAGAAAGAATGAAAGAATGGAATTTTCCTAAAGTCTTATAGCTCTCAAAGAAAGTAAAGGCGTCCCCCTACGTTCCTTAAGACTCTACTAGACTCGTTCTTGTGTGATGAGACCAACGAACCTAATGCTCTGATACCAAGTTTTGTCACGACCCAAATCGGGGGGACGCGACTGGCACCCACATTTACCTCCTATGTGAGCGAACCAACCCATCTAAACCTTAACATTTCAAGATATTCAACAGAAAAATAATGCGGAAGACTTAAACTCATTATAAAAACAATTCAAAACTATTATTATTATCCCCAAAATCTGGAAGTCATCATCACAAGAACATCTATTCTCAAATTACTAAACTAAAACGTCTAAGAAGCTAAAACAAATAAAAGTTAGTCCATGCCGGAAGTTCAAGGCATCAAGACTTGAAGAAGAAGATCCAGTCCAAGCTAGACGCATTAGCTCACCCTGAATTTCCGAAGGTAGTGAAGACTGGCTAGATCTACTGTTGAGTTGAAGTTGACGGAACATTTGCTGCATTCCACAAATAACAAAGAAGAAAACATAAAAGTAGGGGTCAGTACAAACCACGGGTACTGAGTAGATATCATCGGCCAACTCAAAATAGAAGATAATATACATCAAGTAATATTATAATTTCATCTATTATGCTTAACATGTAGCAACAACAAGTACTATATCATTAACAATTTCCACTTAAGTTCACACATGAGGACTCAAGCCTCAATACCATACTCATTTGGAATTGGTTCATTAGATTGAGATATTCATTATCTTTCAAGATTCATTATCTTTCTCCCCTTGTGTCGGTACGTGACACTCCTCAATTACTATCCTGGTGTCGGAACGTGACACTCCGATCCATATCACCTGGTGCCAGAATGTGGCACTCGATCCTCATTCTATCCTGGTACCGGAACGTGGCACCCGATCCATAATTCTATCCTGGTGTCGGAACGTGACACTCCGATCCTCATTCTATCCTGGTACCGGAACGTGGCCACCGATCCTATTCTATCCTGGTCGGAACGTGACACTCCGATCCTCATTCTATCCTGGTACCGGAACGTGGCACCCGATCCTTATATTTCTATCCTGGTACCGGAACGTGGCACCCGATTCCCTAATTCATCAAGCCTTCTTTTATTCTAAGGCATCATCAATCTCAATATAGATATAATTTATCAAGCCTTCTTTCTCACTAAGGCATCATCAATCTCATTATATAAATTATCAAGCCTTCTTTTACACCAAGGCATCATCATAACAAGTGAATTAGGGTTTCTTTCAAGATTTAGGATTCAATAGCTTTATCATGCTTATTTATTCACAATTTCATAATCACAATCATGCAAGCATACAATTAAGCATATAGCAGGGTTTACAATACTATCAATACGTATATTCACTATTAAGAGTTCACTACGAATATCGTAAAAACCATAAACTACCTCCACCGAAGAATTGGAATCCACAAGCAAATTCCCAAGCTTTGATATTCCTTCCTCTCGATCGATTCCTCTCTTTCTCTTTGTTCTTTCTGTTGTTTTTATTCAAAACCCTCTTTCTCTTACCTTGATTAACATATAATTAAGTGTGAAAGAGGACAATAAAACCCACTAATTAACTTAAGGTTACCTCTTTTAACCCCCAAGTAATTAGACTTATTAATATTAACCCTCTAACTTTATAATTAAGGAAAGAATAGTCCAATGCGTCCCTTAAAACGTGTGAAGAAATCCGATTATTCTGCCTGGGACTTGCGCAACCTGTGACGGGCCGTCGTGTGCTGCGACGGTCCGTCACGATGGTCGTCGCAACCTCCCAAAATCCAGTGGACTGTGACGGTCCGTCACACCTGTGACGGTCCGTCCTGCACTTTCGTCACAGATTACAGAGAGTCGATTTTCAGTACCCAGTTTCAGAATTCCTAAGTATATTGAAACGAGACATCTGTGACGGGCCGTCGTGCCTATGACGGTCCGTCGTGGTGTCCGTAATCTTAGCCAGTTTTTCCAGAAATAAATTTGCTGCTCAAAACGACTAAACAGGTCGTTACACTCATAGTTTCAAGTAAATTGCTCATTCAACTTGTTCATAGCAACAATCATCTTGTGGGAACTTTTATTTGTTGTTGATCATCTTCGTACATTGTGATTGGTAAATTCCGTTTCAAAGAAAAATCACAAATTTTTAAAATATTATGTGTCATTGATCTCAACCAGACACACTTTTGACTCGCTTCATTGAGGGCTTTTATTTATGCATGGTTTGAAAAAGTGATCACCAACATTTGCTTCATTGATCGCCAACATATTATTGCGCCTCCACATGCAAATAAATAGCGTGCTTGAGATCGAGCTTAATGCGGATCAGATAAATATTTTGCATCCGCGTAACCAATCAATACAGTCTTGGATTCCTCATAATAGATTCCTCATAATAGAACAAACTCATAACTTTAATCCTTCGAGGATATTCAAGCATGTGTCCAACATTATTTCAATGTCTTTTTGTTGGGGAGGAATTGAATCTTGCCTACTACAAAACAAATATCAGGTTCAGTATTGTTAGAAAGATGCATTGGTGCCTGATTGCACTAAGCTATAGAGTTTCATCACCAAAAAGCTCTTCATGCTTCTTTTGAGATCAAAATGAATCATCATTTATGTCAAGCGACTCATAATCATTAGGGTACTCAATTAATGTGATTTATCCATATAAAATCGCATGAAAACTTTTCTGTGTATATTAATTGATGGACAAATATTTCATTTGTCAAATTATCAATTTGTAGGTCAAGACAAAATTTTGTATTACCAAGACCTTTTCACATTTTCAAACACTAAATAACTTTTGAAAACTCTTTAAGAGTGCTAATGATGTTCAAGTCATTAACATACACAACTATTATAACAAATTCAGACCCGACCTTTTCATAAAATTGCAAGGACAATTAGGGTTATTCCTTCTGAACCTTTTCTTTCTTGATTATTTCAAAATACATTTGAGAATTCTTGAACCTTTATTGAAAAAGTCTCTTTCAAACTTTTATATGTTTCATACACCTCGATCGCTTCAAGAATTTTCATATAACCTCCATTTTCTAGTTAGACATGACAATTATTTATTATATGCAGTCAAGTTTTTTATATGTTGTCAGATCAAAACAAACCTCATTGCATCCACCATAGGAGAAACATCTCCAATAATGTCAGGAATTTTGTGAAAAACATTTATGCCTCAAGGTATAAGCCGTACTTATTTCTTACGGTTATACTATCACATAATAATTTATTTGTACTCCACTGAAGTTATACTTTGATTTATGAACTATCAGTCCAAAACATCACTTTTTCTAAGTGAAATAAAATATACTTGAATTATGCATTTTACTTGGCAGACTTATTTATCTGTCTACACTATATGACAGATTTGAATTCAAAATTCATGTCATAATTTATATCATTGAGCATTATTTCATATCAAATATATAGTCGACGGTTATTTGACATTGATTTCAATATGACATAACTTATCGAGATCTCCTCATTTTCATCATTTTCAGGTACCTGAACCTTTTTTAAGGTTTTATAACGTGTTATGACGTGGTGCTCTCTTATAGAACTTACCTCATTATCATTACCATATAAATCATTTGCTCATCTCCTTCTTCAATGAATTTTACATTTGGAACCGATTGGTATATTACGCTTAGGTGTATCATATATTATGTCTATCAAGGACTTCTCATTGGAGCATTTACACCTGAATTATAACTTAAGGTCAATAATTCATCTGACAATAGATTTGCAACATTATTCAAGAGAATTATTCCTTGAACTTCAAGCTCACATTTTCTTTTAATGAGGATATAGATAATTCATAATTAACCTCATAAATAACTTTCAGCTGCCAATCATCTCTCCCCCCATGTTAGAAATCAAACATTCATTCCAACCTTATTTGGAAATTCATCTTCGTGCGTGATGGATCAATTAAAATCATAACTACACATTCAAACTTTAGATGAAAATTATTTGGTTCCTGACCTTGAACCAATTATGATGGGAAAACCTTGTTGGCTTGATGCATACATGTGTTGCTATATGTTAAATAAACTTATCTCATGTCAAATATTATTTGGAAGCTTTGCTCTCATACCCATGGTTTAGCTATAATTGAAGGCATAAATTTTCGTTAAACCAACCAGCATTATCAGTATAATTTCATAGTTTGAATTGTGCTCTTAATTTAACAATCAAGCAAACAATCTTACAAACATCAATTTGTAAGTTGGCAATAAAGCACATGTGACCATCACATAGATGCATCTATCATATAAATACAAATGATCCACATGGCAGGTGAATGAGCCCATATTCACCTTTTTATATGTTCCAAATAATTTCAGGGAATACAATCCCTACCTTAGTTGGTACAATGATAATTTTATCAAGAGAACAAGCAACACAAGAGAATTCTTGAAAAAAAATTTAATTCTTCATCATATAAGCCAAATGAATTCTCAATTACATTTGCATCACATTTAAATAAGAATGGTCAACTGGTCATGCCAACTGATCTTTATTTCAGTACACTGATAGTTTACTTTTGCATGTGATTTCATCAGCATGCCCATGTTTTTGTGCAACAAAGAAGAGGAAAAATTGATAATCTTTTACATAAATATTTATAACCCGCTTCGATTGTAATAGTCTAAAAATATTAAATCTTTTCACAATTTATAGCCTCAATATTTCTTTTCAATTCATCTGAAACTTAAAAAGTTTCTTTTGAGACTTACTACAACTCCAATATTATTCCTTTGAGAATAATACAACTCGTTAGAGCTTACAATTAATTTTGTGTACTATCACATATTCCATGACACTATTTATATGGTGAACATATCCTTCAAGGAGAAATTATATCATTATTGTCATGATCAAAATTATTACGAGCAAGACAAGTATCATCGGTAGACAACCATTGACAAATATGTACTGTCACACAGTCATGAACCCAACCTTTATAGGCCCCAACCTTTATAGGCCCCAACCTTTATAGGCAAGAATTACTTCTTTCTTTTTGCCCTTTCGGTATTTCATAACAAACACACCATAATATTTTATGACGTATAAACGTACATGATCATTGGTCATTTCTGCCAAATAAAATTTATTTATTTTTCTCAAACCTCCAGTAGAGATGAGTTGTGACATATATCCAATCCATAATACTTATTGTTATTTCTTGACTCATTCACTTTTAAAATGGCCAAATATTGATCATATTTATCACAAGTCATAATCTCTTCATGAGTTGACCATAATCTTTAAACATGTGACATATTTACATGATTCACCTCAACATCACCTTGAAAGATAAAGAGCACCGTCGCTTTACATTCTTTCTTTTGATGGGGGATTTATAAACATATCAAATTTGATCACACGATAACCGCGTGTCCAATGACCTTTTATGCCATGCATTTTGATAATAAAATTATTTTTCATAGTCTAAAGGACTATTTGAAGAACTCATATTATTCTTCCTTTTATAATCACCACAATAGTGACTATTATAATTATGTCCCTCCACGCCCTTATTCATATATTTAATCATTTGTCATCATTCAGACTTATTATTCATTGCTACCACATTCATATTATAGAATGGAGCAATGGACTGATTTCAAACTTATCATATTGCTATCACATACGCTTTAGAATGGAGCAAATTCAATGAGACACATTTTCAAGATTTTACAATAAAAATATATTATTTTTGCCTTAGTCATCATTGTATTATCACTATAGTGCATTAACTCAAACTCAATGTCTAACCCATAAAAGGCTTGTTACACCATAATTTTATGGAACTTGAACTCAATCATGGTGTATCAAAACTCAAATTGATGTCTTACCCTCTTGGTGCGGTAGAACATAAATCCATCGTATTACCATCAAACATTTTTCATTATGGTGCATCCGAACTTTAACCTGATGTCTTATCCTTTTGGTGCGATGTACTTGAATTCATCGTCTTACCCTTCAATCAATGTTATATAAGTCAATACCAACAAAACTCAGCCATGAGCCTTAAAAAAATATCAAAAATTATAAAAACAAATTTACTCAAAAGAACACTGAGAGTTGTCTCTGGTAATTATAAATATTAACTAGATATGAAAGTGCCCGTTAACGAAACCAATATTTCAATCTTAAATTTATTATTTTGTGATTAAATATTAAAATGCATATCTGTGTCGCGGACTTACTCCCATATAACATTTTCTTGACTGTCCATCATGATTAACTATCTAAAACTCATTTAATCATTATGATATATTTCCCACCATAAATAATAACCTTGAATTCATAATTCAAATTCAAGGTAGAGCTAAGAGTTAAGTCTTGAGAGTTCTTTCGAATCTTTTTTAGAAAGTCCCTTTGATTCTTTTGAGGAGTCTTCTTTAATTTCTAAAAACTTGTTTCAAGACTTGAGTGAGTATGAGAATGATGAAAATGTATTCTTGAGTCTACATTATTATCGAGATCCTTCATATCATAAATCATAACTCTCTAATTCATAATTTAAATTCAAGAAAGAGTTAAGAGTAGAGTTCAAGAAAGTCTTGATGAAGTAAGTATGAAAATGAGAAAAATTATATGCATGAATTCCATATTGTTATTTAGACCCTAAAGTCGAGTTGTTCATCCCATAAATTTGGCATGAACTTCATAAGTTGAGTATCTTTGAGAGTAGTAGTATCTTCAAGCTCTAAGTCTTGAGTATTGAATCCTAATCATTTAGGGATTATATTTCTAATAATGGGACAATTACATGTTACCCACGAAGGTCCTTGAGTTGAGAAATTCATGTCTATACACTACAACAAATTCGATTATCAGGATCAAATAATTTTGTCATTTATAAACCATATTTCGTCACTAAAAATCTTGTGAGACGAAAAATAATTCGTCACTAAAAGTATACAATGACGATTTAGTGTTTCGTCGCTGAAAATATTATATTAACTACAAAAAGAAAAATCGTCCCCAAATCCTTAAACAATTGTGACAAATTTATTTGTCGTAAAAAGTACGTATATTTTTTTGTAATTAATTGTAACGACCTGTTTAGTCGTTTTGAGCAGCAGATTTTAATTCTAGAAAAACTGGCCAAGACCACGGGCACTGCGACGGACCGTCACAGGCACGACGGCCCGTCGAGGGTGCATCGTTTCAGCATACTTAGAAATTCTAAAATTGGTACTGAAAATCGACTCTCTGTAATTTGTGACGGACTTGCAGGACGTGCCGTCACATCCACAACGAACCGTCGTAAGCCCCCGTTGCAAAACACTTCAACTCTTGAGAAATTGGTACGAGAAACGAGTCTCTGACCGTCAGGACGGAGGTGCAAGACGGACCGTCACTGGTGTGACGGGCCGTCACAGTTCACCTGGATTTTGGGAGGCTGCGACGACCATCGTGACGGACCGTCGCAGGCACGACGGCCCGTCACAGGTTGCGCAAATCCCAGGCAGAATAGGATTTCTCTACACGTTTTAAGGGTCATTTTGGACTATTCTTGCCTTAATTATAAAGATTGAGGGTTAATATTAATAAGTCTAATTACTTGGGGGATAAAAGAGGTAACCTTAAGGTAATTAGTGGGTTTTATTGTCCTCTTTCACACTTAATTATATGTTAATTAGGGTAAAAGAAAGAGGGTTTGAATAAAACAAACAGAAAGAACAAAGAGAAAGAGAGGGACTGATCGAGAGGGAGGAGGAGAAAACGCAGCTTGAGGATTAGCTTGTTTGATCAATTCTTCGGTGGAGGTAGGTTATGGTTGTGTTACGATATTCGTAGTGAACTCTTAATAGTGAATGATATGTCTTGATAGTATGTGTAAACCCTGCTATGTGCTTAAATTGTATGCTTGCATGATTGTGATTATGAAATTATGATGAATTAACAAAGCTTGATGAAGCTATTGAATCCCAAATCTTGAAAGAACCCTAATTCACTTGTTAATGATGATGCCTTAGTATGAAAGAAGGCTTGATGAATTAGGGGATCGGGTGCCACGTTCCGGTACCAGGATAGAATGAATATGAGGATCGGAGTGTCCACGTTCCGACACCAGGATAGAATATGGATCGGGTGCCACGTTCCGGTACCAGGATAGAATGAATATGAGGATCGGAGGTCACGTTCCGACACCAGGATAGAATATGGATCGGGTGCCACCTTCGGTACCAGGATAGAATGAATATGAGGATCGGAGTGTCACGTTCCGACACCAGGATATAATATGGATCGGGTGCCACGTTCCGGTACCAGGATAGTATATGAGGATCGGAGTGCCACGTTCCGGCACCAGGATAGAAATAGAGGAGCGGAGTGTCACGTACCGACACAAGAGGAAGAAAGATAATGAATATACTCAATCTAATGAACTTAATTCCCAAATGAGTATGGTATTGAGGCTTGAGTCCTCATGTGTGAACTCGGTTGTATTTATTGATGAATTCATGTTGTTATTGCTACATGTTGAGTATTGTAGTTGATTTACATTATTATTGATATATACTGTTCCCTATTTTGAGTTGGCCGATGATATCTACTCAGTACTTGTGGTTGTACTGACCCCCTACTTTTATGTTTTCTTCTTTGTTATTTGTGTAATGCAGCAAACGTTCCGTCAACTTCAACTCAACAGTAGAGTTAGCCAGTCTTCACTTCATCGGAAATTCAGGGTGAGTTAATGTGTCTAGCTTGGACTGGGTCTTCTTCTTCAAGTCTTGATGCCTTGAACTTCCGGCATGGACTAGCTAGTATTTGTTTTAGCTTCTTAGACAGTTTTAGTTTAGCAATTTGAGATAGATGTTCTTGTGATGATGACTTCCAGATTTTGGGGATAATAATAATAGTTTTGGATTGTTTTATTAATGAGTTTAAGTCTTCCGCATTTCTTTTGTTGATATTGTATTAAAATGTTTTAAGGATAGATTGGTTGGTTCGCTCACATAGGAGGGTAAATGTGGGTGCCAGTCGCGGCTCGGTTTTGGGTCGTGACATTAATAGTATGGTTTTTCACTAAAAAGGTTATTTAACTACATACAAAATTATATTGTCGCAGTTATTTACTTCAATCAGTGACAAAATCAATTGTCTCTCTAGTTAAATGTATTTCGTAGTTGAAGAAAATTTAATTTCGCCACTAATGACTATATGTTATGTCGAAAAAAATATTCCGTTCTTATATATATATATATATATATATATATAGATATAGAGATAATATATATAGATAGAGAGAGATATATATAGATATATAGATATATATATATATATAGAGATATATATAGATATATATATATATATATATATATAGATATATATATATATATATATATATATAGATATATATATATATATATATATATATAATATCTTAACCAATATCTTGATTTTGAGTTTTGGATATGAAAAAAAATCTTAATAGGGAGCGTTATATCCGAATAGGCCTTATTGACGCGCAAAGTATATTAATCGAATTTTCATATGAATATTTCATAATTATAAAATTACTATTAGGAATTTGCTATTTTTGTCATCTCTTTCTAAATAGTAACCAACTTAAATTATTTACTTCTTAACCAATGTATTGATTTCATGGGTTTCATTTCTTAATTTATTTGAGTCAAAGAATAGCAATATTAAGTAAATAATCTACTATAATTAAATAAATTTTAATTTGGTTAATTTTAAAATATAAAATATTTTATCATCAAAATATTCTATTTTTCAATCTACATAAATCAAACAGGAAAAATATCGTTATTTCTCTTCAATTTGATTCGCAAAACTTAAATCCCTAACCAAAGAACTATAATCCTAAATTTAGTAAGACTCTTAATTTATTTTAATTTCATTTAGTTTATCTATCTATTTTATTTGTTATTTTTTATTTTAATGCTCCCTAAGTAAAATATTTTTACGGTCATTTGATACGTTTTAAATCATATTTATTTTGCAAAAAGAAAAGGTGTTAATGAAACTTGGTGTTAATGAAACATGATAAAAATAATAAGTATTTTTCTAAAAAATGGGGTCCCACAATTTTATATACACACATGATCATCATAATTACAATTTTATATTACTCTAAAAAATGAGATTTTTACAATTTTATCAACGTATGATTATTATTTTCTTCCAATTTATGTGACATAAATGAAGATTGAAAATGAACTAAATTTGTTATATGTGTTTTTTCAAAAATATTTTAAATTGTTAGTTTATGTACCTTCTATGTCATTTTCAAATAATATATGTTATTCCATATGTTTCATTTTATATGATACAAGTAATTTTAGGAAAGTCAACGGAATTTTTTATATGATTCTCACATATTTTTAGTTGTCATTTTATTGTGATTCATAGTACTTTTAGTTCTTGCATCATTTTCAAACAATATATGCAATTTTCTTTTTGTTTCGATAAAAATAAGGGAATCAACCAACTTTCATTATTATTTTTTGTAACGACCTGTTTAGTCGTTTTGAGCAGCAGATTTTAATTCTGGAAAAACTGGCTGGAACGACGGGTACCACGACGGACCGTCGAGGGTGTCTCGTTCCAAAACACTTAGAAATTCTGAAATTGGGTACTAAAAATCGACTCTCTGAACTTCGTGACGGAATGGCAGGACGGACTGTCACAGGTACGACGAACCGTCGTGAGCCCCCGTTTCAAAACACTTCAACTTTTGAGAATTTGGTACGGGAAACGAGTCTCTGAACGTCATGACGGAAGTGCAGGACGGACCGTCGTATGTACGAAGGGCCGTCACAGACTCCCTAAGTAAAACGAGTCCATGACGAACCTGCATGACGGACCGTCGCAGGCACGACGGGCCGTCACAGGTTGCGTAATCCCAGTCGGAGTCGGATTTCTTTACACGTTTTAAGGGACGTTTTGGACTATTCCTACTTTATTATAAAGTTAGAGGGTTAAGGATTATAAGTCTAATTACTTGGGGGTTAAAAGATGTAACCTTAAGTTAATTAGTGGGGTATTATTGTCATCTTTTACACTTAATTATATGTTAATTAGGGTAAAAGAAACAGGGTTTGAATAAGAAAAGAGAAAGAGCAGAGAGAGAGAAAGGGTCGATCGAACGAGGAAAGAGAAAACAAAGCTTGGGAAATTGCTTGTTGATTCCAAATCTTCGGTGGAGGTAGGTTATGGTTTCTCTTACGATATTCGTAGTAGACTCTTAATAGCGAATGATATGTATTGGTAGTATTGTAAACCTGTCTATATGCTTAATTGTATGCTTGCATGAATATGATTATGTGATTTTGATAAAACAAGCATGATGAAAGCTATTGAATCCCAAATCTTGAAAGAAACTTTAATATACCTTATTAATGATGATGCCTTGGTATGAGAAAAGGCTTGATGAATTAAAGTAATGGGATTGATGGTGCCTAGTATAAAGAAGGCTTGATGAATTGACAGAATGAGATTAGTGGATCGGAGTGTCACGTTCCGACACATAGTATTAGTGGGACGGTTGTCACGAACCGACACGTAGATTTAAGGGGATCGGAGTGTCACGTACCGACACATATTAGGGGATCGGTGTCACGAACCGACACGTAGATTTAGGGGATCGGAGTGTCACGTACCGACACATATTAGGGGATCGGAGTGTCACGTTCCGACACATAGTATTAGTGGATCAGAGTGTCACGTACCGACACGTAGATTTAGGGGATCGGAGTGTCACGTACCGACACAAGAGGAAGAAAGATAATGAATCTTGAAAGACGATAATATACTCAACATAATGAACTTAATTCCCAAATGGGTATGGTATTGAGGCTTGAGCCCTCATGGATGAACTTGATAGTACTTATTGATGATTATAGTACTTGTTGTTGTTACATGTTGAGTTTATAGTTGATTTATGATATTAACTGATATATACTGTTTTCTATTTTGAGTTGGTCGATGATATCTACTCAGTACCCGTGGTTTGTACTGACCCCTACTTTTATGTTTTCCTCTTTGTTATTTGTGGAATGCAACAAACGTTCCGTCATCTTCAACTCAGCAGTAATTCTAGCCAGTCTTCACTACATCGGAAATTCAGGGTGAGCTAATGCGTCTAGCTTGGACTGGATCTTCTTCTTCATGTCTTGATGCCTTGAACTTCCGGCATGGACTAGCTTTTATGTATTTTTAGCTTCTTAGACATTTTTAGTTTAGTAATTTGATCATAGATGTTCTTGTGATGATGACTTCCAGATTTTGGGGAAATAATAGATGTTGATTTGGTTTTTATTAATGAGTTTAAGTCTTCCGCATTACTTACTTGATATTATATTGAAATGATAAGGGTTAGATTGGTTGGTTCGCTCACATAGGAGGGTAAATGTGGGTGCCAGTCGCGGCTCGGTTTTTGGGTCGTGACATTTTTAATTATATTTTTCTAAAAATATCTTAAATTGTTACATTGATATTTTAAGCTTCTTTTTATGTAATTTTTAAATATGCAACAAATTAGAAATTAAAACGAAGAATTAAAGTTTTCAAATCATTATATTTTTATATTCAAATATTCAATTCTTTAAATCTCCACATATATGCCACATTAATAGAAGCAAACCAAAAGAATTTTTTAAAAGAAATATATGATCCCTCCTTTTTAATTTATATTAACTTATTTTTTTATTTTATCTCAAAAAAAAAATAACTTTTAAATTTTAATTTTTTTATATAGCATATTTAAGATGACAAAATTTAAAAATATTTTAAAACACAAAATTTAATGTACATATAATTTTAATTTTATTTTTGATTGATTCCACCTAATATTATATTTGATATAAATTTATTAAGAGCTAATCATAATCAAATTTATTTACTTTCATGTAATGAATATATATCACAATAATTCATACAAAATGGAGAAATAACAAAAATGAGGTAACACTAATAATAATAAATAAAGATGTTTCTAGAACTATTTTAATTTTTTTTATCATTGGCAGATTTTTGTTTGAATGAAGTTAGAATTTTTTTTATCTTTGATCATCATTCACTTTATATATAGAAAAATGTTTCTAAAATTAATTATTCTTGAAAAAATTTTGTTATAATGAAATTACATTTTAATTTTTAGTCGTTTTTAGTACAAATATATAATCCTATTCATTTTTATATGTAAAATTGCTTTTTAACATCTTTTTCTTTAATTTCAATCTAATATATATCATTAATTTTTATCACACTTATTTATTTTCAAGTATATTAATTAGAGTCAAAATAAAGATAAAAATAATTAATTTATGATAAATTTTTCTGTAAAAGGTAGGAATTTTTTATAAGCGTAATGAATAGAAAAAATATTAAGAATTAAACTAAAGTTATAATAAAATAGAGTAATAATTAAATAGATATCACAATAACTCATAAAAGAAAAGAAAGTGAAGAAATAACAATATAAGTAAATGGTAATAAAAATAACTTAAGATGTTTCTACAACTATTTAATTTTCTTGTCATCATTCTAGGTAGATTTTTGTTAGTGTGAAATTACATTTTTACCCTTGATCATTATTCACTTTATTATATAAAGAAAAAGATTTCTAAAATTATTTATTATCTTTCTTAATAGATTTTTGTTAGAATTAAATTACATTTTTACCCTCAGTCTTCCTCCCACTTCACTCTTCTATATAATAGAAATAAGTAATAAGTTTCTCATAATTAACACTAAGAAAATCAACTTGAAAATTTACTTATTTATCCTTCAATTCTTTTCTGAAATGAAGAACTATTAGTATAATCATAAACCAATGTATAAAATTGTTAAAGTAAAACAAATCAATATGTTCTACCTTTTCATATATAGTAAAAAAATTATTAGTATAAGAGGAACTTTTAAAAATATAAATGTGTAACAGGAAGAAATAAATAGAATATGTTTCTACTGACAAGTGTTTCAACTACAACATTTTTGTGAAGTACTACAACTTAGAGCATATTCGTATTGATAACATGTTATAAAATCAAGCTCATAATGATATAAGTATAAATAGAAGAAGATAAGAAAAGTAGATGAAGGAAAAGATTTTTCTTCTTATTCAAGTGTATCATACATTAAAAATGATACCTCTATTTATAAGTAGAAAAATCACCTCAAAAGTTACTTTGATGAATGTCAAATTAATAGATACATCATCATCCCATAAAGGTTCATGTCATCTTGGGAACATACATATACAAGATAAGGATAAATCTTGAAAATACATATCCATCCACAATAAGGATACGTTCATGAATAAATGGATCATCTACTTAGTTATGAATTTATAACAATTTTACCATTATAGTATTCAATAATTAAAGATTATCAAGAGATATGATTTCCTAGATATCAGAGTTAAATCAGATAATTCATAACTCTACTCAGTTATGTGTGTCTATTGTATAAAATTGATGGATCTATGTCTTCAAGTCTCTCCATCCAATCAGAATAATTTAACATTAAGTCCTTTAAACACCTGTGTGTGTATTGATTTTTTTTTATCATCATATTAGCTTTCTTATCTCTAGATCAAGCTATTAGATGAGGCTAGTAATACGAAATCACTGTTAATGATCCTCTTTTTTCTAATTTTACCTTTTCTTTACCAAGCAGATTTAATACACATGATTTCTAATGTTTGCAAAGCCATATTTACGAAAGAACATTAATATACAATGACCAACACCTTCATGCGAAAGATTTAGTATCCTAATCTGTTGGAATATGTGCGATCACTACCAGTCAACGGACCAGGTCCCTTGACACAGCAAGAACAGTGCAGAAGATTAAACAATATAAAGAACACAACACAAGCAGTTTACGTGGAAACCTCCTTGCTCAAGGGAGTAAAACCACGACCTGTTGCACAGGATTTACAACCGTCTTCACTAATCTTCTCAATCAAAAGCGAAACCCGGTTATAATCAATGTGAGAAAAAGTTATTAATCTCACGATCAAGTAATCTACCTATTACTTGAAGAGCCTAAGCGGATACAACACAACCACTAAACAACCTAACTCTAGATGACTTAGAATTTGACTAAGCAACAAACCAATGTTGCCCACTAAATTAGTTAACCTTAACTGATTTAGACTTTTACAAACCCAAAACAAATATCTGAATCCTTTATAGATTAGGAACAGATTTACAATATAAGTACATAGACACAAAGCTCTAAATACAACAAAGATTCTTCTTTACTCTATCAGGTCCTTCTGTTGAGTTGAGCAATGTTTTTCCTTGAAGATGGCCTTCTGTTCAAGCTTGTGAATTTTCAGAGAAAACCCAAGTTTAATTTCCCAAGTCCTAAATTTGTGTTTGTTGGAAAGAGATAATATAATTTCCCACAAAGTCGTTGAAGTCATCCCATTGGCTGAAGGCCTGCTGTTGGAAAAGTTGTGCACCTACCGCATCAGAGATGACAGCTTTTCTGACAGCTGTCTTTTCGTCCTTTTCACGTCGCAGTCTTGCGGGTACCAGGTCCCTTGCAAACTTCTATATGAGTTCTTGAAAAAGCTTGTTGGCTGACTTCCTTCTTTGGATGAATGAATATAATTTAGTGTTTGTCATGCTAACAGTATCAAACATAAAGAGTTATTATCCGTTGGACAAACACCCTCCTCCATTCTGATTGGTGTAGTACACTGACGCCTTACCAACCTCTGACGTGACAACTTACAGTTGTAACCAATTATGTATCTGATGGAGGAAACGCCTGCTGGTACCAGTCCCTCCCTTTGTGTGAGATACTGAAACATACAATCTCGTCCGCTCTTCTTATTGGTGTAGGATACTGCACTTTTCACCTACCACCTGACATGACAGCTTTTATGATTGTACCCCATTTGTATCTGGATGAGAGCACTCTGCCAGGAACCAGGTCCCTGCATTTGTGAGGATCATCAAAACACCTAGAATATAACATTTTCCCTCTTTTTGATGATAGCACACAAATATACCTCACAGTGAGTTTATCATTCATCTTATTGTCAGCAGTTCCAATAACAAGGATTTGGTTCCTCGTTAGATCGATAAGTTTGTTAAATCATCAAAACTTCATATCAAGTTCGAGCTATCATCTTAACTCAGCTTCGAACTAACATTTTCCCCCTTTTTGATGATAACATACTTATTCACCAGTTCCCCCTATCAAAAAAGAATTCTTAGGGTAACTTGAGTTTCATCATCTCGAAGTTTGTCAACTCATCAAAATATCAACATAGCATTTTCCTCCTTTTTGATGATGACATACTTATTCATCAGTTCCCCCTATCAAAAAGAATTCTTGGGGTAACTGGAGTTTAATCAACCCTAAAGTTTGTCAAATCATCAAAACATCAACATATCATCTTCCCTCTTTTTGATGATGACAAACATCTTCTTCCCCCTATCGACAAGACCAGGTCCTCGTCAGGATTGGCATAGAGAGGTAGGAAGAGAAGGGATGATTTAGAGGCAAGGGATTGAAAGAATTGAATTAGTAGAGCATATCCCTAGCATAAGATTTCAAGAATCTTCTCTTAGCGTACAACATGATGTGCAGCCCAACCTGTATGTTTAACCTTCAGGGCTGCCATTTTTATATATTTTTTTTTAATTTTTTTTTTGTTGGCACCTGGTCCCTCTGATAGTGTTGTTTCAGAAGCTGAACTTTTAAACAACCCATTTCAGTATTTCAGTTAACACGAGCAACTGTCATAGCTTTCAACACCAGCCTGAGTTTTTCATAACATAAAGATTGGTAACACAAACAACTCAAGGCCTCCGAGATGAATAGATCAACAGTTGAGGAATCAAGAAGATTTTCCTTCTTTTTTTTTTACACCTTCATCTTCAGAAAAACTTTGAGTTCTCAGAATATATCAACTTCTCCTTTTTTGAGCATCATCTTTTCCACTTCTTCATTTTTCATGGAGGACCAGATCCCTCTTCACACTTAAAATATTTTCATCAAAGAATTCTCCAACAAGAATCAGGGGTTAACAATTTGAAGTTAGTTTGAAAAGAAGAGAAAAAAGAATTTTGAAGCATCTTGATATTTGAAGGCAACTCAATTTTTCTGGGGAAATAGAAGAAATATGGAATATAAAGAAAGAGAAAATAAGGTATCATTTTGGCACTCAAAAGATGAGACAACAGTCAGATTCCTGAAGGACAGACATGTGGCAATTTCAATGGTTCTCATGCATAATTCAAACTGCAATGTTAAGATTGCTAACCTTCAAGAAAGGACCAGGTCCCTCTCTGTAGTTTGAATGTCATTGCCTAGATCTAACCTGACCTCCCTTTTTCTTCATCCCCTTTTCCATGTGTGTATACCTACAAAAGGTATGAAACTGAATTTGCTAAAATATACATAACCAAAAAGCAAGGATACCTGCTCCCTTTTCATAGTCATTAAAAGAGTTGATTGCTTCAGGTAGGATCTATTCAAGAAGATTTTAGCATTTCCATCACATCTTGATTAATTCAGCCAGATTTTTATGAGCTTCAAGATGTTTCCTGATCCATAAGAGTTTACCCCATCAAACTGCACTTGCTACATCTATTACCTCAGTTGATGAAAGAGCAATTGAATCTTGCCTTTTAATTCCACATGAGTGAAAGATCAGCGAATAACACAATCCACTCATTAGGTACTCAATCTATCAGCTTGATACTTAGCATAATCAACAACACCATGTACTACAAATCAAAAAGTCTCCCAATGGACAGAATAGGACCAGGTCCTCTATCTTCTTCAGATGACTTAAGATTTTCTCAGCAGCCTTCAAAATATTTTCCTTTGTACATGAGTAGAGTCTTTGAACCAGATCGATCAGCATCCAGCTTCTAGTTAGTGCCTAAGAAAGTATGAATTGTCTATACACCTAAAACATGAAGCCCTTTCAGCAGCTTCTTTGAACTGGTACCAGGTTCCTTCTTTGATCAGACATCAATGACCCCTGAATGTTGTGCTATCTTCTTCTCTGTAGCTAAGCTCCTACGATAGTATTCGACTGATCCGTGCTTAGAGCTTCAGTGAAGATGTCATCCACTTGATCTTCCTTCTTACAAAGCTTCATGATGACATTATCCCTCTTTATCATTGTCTTAACTTCAAATATTTACGCTATTTGATAGCTCATTAATGTGCTTTCTGGACAACCGAGGGTACCTTTCGAGGTGCACTAAATCTGTAGCGCTAAGAAGAAATTTAATTCTTCCATTATGCTTATTTCAACACTCACTTTCAATGAGTGAAATAGAAGTAAGATATTCACACAACACCTCAAAGATTGCCTCAAAGATGACATCATCAATATGTACCTGAATGATCAGCAATTCCTTGCATATTGAATTCAAAGAGAAGAGTTTTTGATAATTTTACCTCTCTTGAAGACACTGTTGAGGAGCAACTTGGACAACCGATCAGCTTGTTGGGTAATCGACTATCAGAGTTTGCTTCTTTCAAACTGAGCTTGATTAGCTTCTTTATTCTCACCTTCAAAAGTCACATTATCAGTTTGAACTGCATCATCTTTGTTCAGCACTGTCTTGAGGACCAGGTCTCTCATCAGGTTCATCATCTGCATCATCTTCTTTGAGATTGTTGGATTCATGAAGAGGATGTTCTTTAGCAAGCTCACTATTTAAACCATCTCTCTGATTCTGAAGCAACTCTTCTATCTCAAAAACTTCTTTCCTTGCAACTTCTAAAATCTTCTAGACTCATCAATAAACACATGACCATTTTTAGTATACCCCTGATAAGTCTTGCTAGAGGAAGAGTGTACCACAATTATTCTTTTATCAATGTTGAGATCAAACTTCTCATTATCATCATTTTGGTCATAAACATGTACCATTTATCACTTCAGTGGAAAGTTTCTTGAAAGATTCAAAGTCTGCATATTTCACCTGAAGGAGGTCTGATCTGCTTCTCCTTAACATCATCATCACAACCTTTGTCATTTGCAAATATTATTTTATGCAGACTGGACCAGGTCCCCTGACACAGTTTGTGCAGCAAAGCAAACACTCATGAGCACGTCTCCTTAATCATACCTCAGCATTCATACCTTGAGCATTAAGTTCAGTGAGACTATCACAATGAGCAGTAAACAGATCAGCAATATACATGTTCTTGCATCTCTTTTCTATCAAAATCATCGACCGAGAGAGCAACTTTGTGACAAAACAGTTATCTGATAAGAGCTTAGCTTCATTTCATTCATCACAAATCTACACCAATAATGTAGAGCGTTTCTTGCCATTCGCCAAAAGAGACACCTCCACCTTGAAGTGTCTTGAGAGAGAGGAAGTTCAGTGCTTTGAGCATCCACCATTCATGAATCGACACTGGTTGTTGCCACTCCTCTCACAAGAATGTCATATCACGTGTTAGCCTTGGGAACCCACTTCAGTTGAAGTTCCAGTAAGCGGATAAAGGAGTGATAAGAGAATTCTTTGTCTAGTGAGGCAGATCGATATTTTTCAACTTAGGAACAGAAGCACGACCAGGTCCCTTCTTCTGAAAGTTCTTCTGTTGGATATACACAGGACCAGGTCCCTTCTTCAGTCTATTCCGTGGTTTGGAATAGTTTAATGAACTTTCTCCACAATCTTTAAACGTAGGACAGTCTTTTTGCAGCTCAAATCTCCTTTTATGTTGTTTCCTTGACTGAGTATATTTGTAAGGATCTTAGAGGAATTAGTCCATTGAGGGAATTTTCAAGTTCCTCTTTTACACGGACCAGGTCCCTCTCCAATGCATGATTTCTCTCGAAAGCCACTTTAATCTTCATTTCAGCAGTATGCAGCTTATTTTCAAGGTCCAACTGCAATCTGCTAGCCTCACTCTTTCCTTTAAAAATTGTAGTAGTCGCCCCTTTTATCTTTTCCTTTAGTTCTAGATTTTCTGTTTTAGAAACAACCATTTGACTTTCAATATCAGATACTTGGGCAACTAAAGCAATTTTTCCATCTTGAAAGATGTCTAGGTTATTGCTTACGAGATCCTTCTCATCTTTCATCTCACTTATCAAATCAAGTAATACAACAACCAACTTTCTCAACTTACTAGTAGAAAAGGTATTCAAGTTTTGCTTGAAATAAGATAGAGTTACCTTTTCATCAAAATCTTCCTCGTTTGACTTTGCCATAAAATCATTACCTGTGTTTTCAGAATCATCTGATCACCTGAGGATTTTTCCCATGCAGCCATTTCTCTTTTTACTGCCCCGAAGAAGACTTCTTCTGCTTATCTTGGGACAGGACCTGGTCCCCTTCTTTGTCTTTACCTTCTGCATTCTTGACAATAGGAACAGGTTCTTCAAGGAACATGAGCTCATCTGTGATGTTGGAGAATCTGGTGCGCACTTCATGAATGAGTTCACCATCATTCATGGTGAAATCTTCAAACTGAGTAGAAAAGAGATCTAGCTTAGATTTCCTTATTTCCTCAGTGCCCTCATAAGTTGTTTTTAATAGATCCCAAATTTCCTTGGCTGATTCACGTGATGAAATCAGATCGTATTCATTTATACTAAGGCCACACATCAATAGCTTCCTTGCTTTATGATTTTTCTGGACTAATAGTCTGTCAGAGTCATTAAATTATTTTCTAGTTTTGGGAATGACTCTTGTGACCTCTCCATCTTTAACCTCCATAGTTGGAACATAAGGACCTTTACATATGACGTCCCATACTTCACTGTCCTCAGCCATGAGATAGTCTCTCATCCGAATCTTCCAATGTTTATAGAGTTTACTATCAAACAGTGGAGGTCTTGTGGGGGACTGATTTCTTTGCTTATTTAGTAGTGATGTCATTTCTCGCAGGAACTTCTCTCTTGGTGTTAACCAGATAGAGAGCACCCGCTCTGATACCACTTTTTGGAATATGTGCGACCACTACCAGTCAACGGACCAGGTCCCTTGACACAGCAAGAACAGTGCAGAAGATAAAAAAATATAAAGAACACAACACAAGCAGTTTACGTGGAAACCTTCTTGCTCAAGAGAGTAAAACCACGACCTGTTGCACAGGATTTACAACCGTCTTCACTAATCTTCTCAAGCAAAAGCGAAACCCGATTACAATCAATGTGAGAAAAATTTATTAATCTCACGATCAAGTAATATACCTATTACTTGAAGAGCCTAAGCGGATACAACACCGCCCACTAAACCACCTAACTCTAGATGACTTAGAATTTGACTAAGCAACAAACCAATGTTGCCCACTAAATCAGTTGACCTTAATTGATTTAGCTTTTACAAACCCAAAACAAATATCTGAATCCTTTATAGATTAGGAACAGATTTACAATGTAAGTACATAGACACAAAGCTCTAAATACAACAAAGATTCTTCTTTACTCTATGAGCTTCTTCTGTTGAGTTGAGCAATGTTCTTCCTTGAAGATGGCCTTCTGTTCAAGCTTGTGAATTTTCAGAGAAAACCCAAGTTTAATTTCCCAAGTCCTAAATTTGTGTTTGTTGGAAAGAGATAATATAATTTCCCACAAATTCGTTGAAGTCATCCCATTGGCTGAAGGCCTGCTGTTGGAAAAGTTGTGCACCTTGCTGGCTGACTTCCTTCTTTAAATGAATGAATACAATATGGTGTTTGTCATGCTAAAAGTATCAAACATAAAGAGTTAATTATCCGTTGGACAAACACCCTCCTCCATTCTGATCGGTGTAGTACACTTACGCTTTACCAACCTCTGACGTGACAGCTTTACAGCTGTAACCAATTATGTATCTGATGGAGGAAACTTTGCCTGGTACCAAGTCCCTGCATTTGTGAGATACTGAAACATACAATCTCGTCCGCTCTTTTTATTGGTGTAGGATACTGCACTTTTCACCTACCACCTGACATGACAGCTTTTATGATCGTACCTCATTTGTATCTGGATGAGAGCACTCTGCCAGGAACCAGGTCCCTGCATTTGTGAGGATCATCAAAACACCTAGAATATAACATAATCCTTTTTCATAGTCTGATAATCTTAGTTATGATATTTAACTACTTGTAACTATTTGTGAAGAATTAAAGAAAATGTAGAAATTAATAAACATTGCAATAAGAAAACCCATTTATAAGATTTCTCTGTTATTCGTGCAAAAGTAACCATTACAAAATTAGTAAAGTAAATCCTAGCAATGTCTTCACAAAATAATAAACAAAGAACTCTTGCAATAGGTAATAACTTGTAGTAATAGTTTGTAACAATCTACAACCCTAGAAAACTTATAGATAAGTTTTCTATTTATAATGGTAGATAATAACCACCCTTCACTTCTAAAAGATCAGGATAGATGCCCTTATTTTTATCTTTTCGAATATCATATTTCATTTCTAATTATTTTTAACGTTATAAATAAAAAAAATCCCTCAAATCTACTCGAGGAATGTCTCGAAATAACATACGTCTTTATGTAAAAACTGAATCATGAGAATAGTCTTCATAATTAGTTTCATCACGAGTACAATAAGGTGCAGACCCACGTGGGTCTTAGGGGTTCATCCAAACCCCATGATAAAATATTACATTTTATATATAAAGTAATTTTTCTGCATATTATAATTTTGAACCCCTCATGGACAAGAAGAAAACTATAGCGCAATGGCATGTCTCCTTAAAGTTAACTTTCATGTCTGGAGTTTGGCGTGAGCATTTCATTTTTTTTAGCTTTCTTTTCATTTAGTTTCACTTCCTTTTTCTTTTTATTTTTGCTTTTTTTAAAAAGAAAAATGTGTCAAAAGTGTGAGTTTGAACCCAAAAAATCAAGGTCCCGTTTCTAAAGGCTAAATCACTTTTTACTTTCCGAATCCTTATTTTTTGACTCACTAACTGAAAATTCTGAATCCTCCTTTAAGTACAATCCATCGCAAAAACTTCTCACCAAAAGTACCTAGAAGCCTATTTGTTATCCTACAAAATTGATTCTTATTACTGACTAGTTTAAATTAATATAATCATAAAAGGATTAAAAATACCCTTAAACTATTCGAAATAGCTCATATATACCCTTAAACTTTATTTCGGGTCAAAACTATCCTTCACATCATACTATTTGGTCAAAAGTACTCTTCTTATTAACAGGAGTTGTTAAATGCCACATGGATACCACATTGCATGCCAATAGGATTCCACTGCCACGTAAACTAAATAGAAAGGGTCAAAAATATCCTTAAACTATTCGAAATAGATCATATTTACCCTTAAACTATATTTTGACTCAAAACTACCCTTCCCGTCAAACTATTGAATCAAAAGTACCCTTCTTATCGATAGAAGTTGTTAAATGTCATGTGGATGCCACATTGCATGCCAAGGTTCCACTGCCACATAGACTAAATTCCTAAATCCTAATTACTTCCCCCCTCATTTTATTATTTCAGAAATGATACATTCACCCGTTTTTTCATACTTTTCTTCGTGGTTGGGTTTCGAAGTGGATTTCATACTTGTAGGTTAGTAAATATTTTTTCTTATTTTGTTATGTTTACAATTTCAAAATATGATAGTTATGATTTCACAACTTTTCTCTGA